>BPLQ01004751.1:0-87003 GCA_021605075.1 Caerostris darwini
GCAACTCTGCGTATTTGTTGGATTATAGACTCTCACCCTGAGAGGAAGTATCTTTCGTGCCCCCTGTGCGTACCTGAGTATGGGGTTTTCAGCTTAGAAGTGGAATCCTTCTAGGAAACTGAAATTATATGTCTTTAAAAGTGTTAGATATTGTCTGTCATCAATTGCATGCATGTAATATTTGTGCATGTGTAAATAGAGCTGTGTGTTCTCTAACATGTGCCTTCAGTATCTCAACCCAACCACACCCAGTTATGATCTAGTTGCCTAACTGCACAGTACACTATATTGGATGATTTTTTAATAAATATAGTTAATCAAAATGAAGCTAAGCATACATCTATGACTTAATATGTTACTTTTGCAATTAATCATATTAATGAGTTATGGTTTCCTTATTTTGAAAGAAAAGTGTTCAAAATTCTGAAAGAAATAAGCAGATATCGAGTTAAAACAGTTTTATACTTTTCGACTTAATTGCCATTAACGCCGGCAAGCTCCCAGTTGTCTGTGTTCATTCTTTTAAATAAATGAACGCTTAGTTCAAAGTAGATGGAACAAAACAATTCATTTTGTGTTTTTAATTAATATTCAAGCAGCCTGGTGATTGGTTAGAAGTGAAGAAAAAAAAATCAATGAAGAAATGGTAAAGGCTAAACGGTCATTAATTATGTAAGCAAGCATAAAATAAAAAAATAAAAAAAACTTTTTTTAATTGTTTACGTGTTTTAATGGATTTCCAATGTTTTCAGTGAGAAATTTAATGCTCCGAAGAAGATCTAAAAACGAGCATAAATTTAATAATATTAATCTTAATTAAATGTTAGTTAGCATTAGAATATTAATTTATTTTCCGAGAACCTGGAGTTTTTGCCGATAAGTAAGCATGAAATATTCATTAGACATTTTTCTTGATGTAGTAATTAAAAAACTTGCTTTCAGTTAGTGCATAAATGATGGGAATTACAGTAAAAAAATTTCAATGTGTTTTATATCTCTGATGCATAAAAAAAAAAAAAAAACCGTTGGTGATGAAACTGACTTCAGAAAAAAAAAATATATATTGTAAAAAATGAGATTAACTTAATACGAAACAATGTTATTTAGTAAAATAATTATTTTAGCTAAACTTAAATAAATACAAATTAAAAATGTATCTGATCCAGAGAAAAATAATTTTTATGTGTATTCATTCTTTAAATCCATATATATATATATATATATATATATATATATAGATATATATATGTTTAACATTACAAAATCTTTCCCTAAGAAAATATTCAAAAAAGAAATTTAGGAAAAAAATTAAAATAATTAATAAGTATTAAATAAATACTTAAACTTTTGTAAACAAAAGAAGAATTTTTTATCTACACATGCTTAAAAAACAACCTGACTTTTAGGTTTTACAGAATAGAATTATGTGGTTAGAGTATGATCCTGTCTAATATATTATGATTTTAAATTACATGATTCTTTTTAAAAGAATTTCAATTGTTATTTTATCTTATATAAACCATAATTGTAAATTCTAATAAATTGGAATACGGAATTACATAAGTTGATGATATAAATTAATTTTATTCTTGAAATGATTCAATTTGTTAAGTAATACTTTTATATTTCATGGTTTTGTTTGTATTTGAATCATTTTGTTAAGTTTTAAGAAGAATAAATGGGAAAAAATTGTAACAGAAATGAAAAAATATTAATTTTAATAATTATTTGAATTAGCAATAGAACAAATAAAATTTTCTCATTGAGTTCATTTGTTTAATTGAATTTTGTTAATTACATTTAGGACAAAAAGGGTCAGTTTTAGCCATCGTATGCGAAACATACGATATTTTCAAAACGGAAAACGGACTTTTTTTAAAAATCTGAGTTAATCCTTACAGATAAGAAATACATTGATTTAAAAATATTACTCCAATCTTTATAACAATTCATGAAGTGCTTCATAAAACATTTTAAGCATATTTCTAAAGTTATACGAATAATCAGTACATACTATAAAATCACATCAATGCAATTTAATCTTTGATTTTTTAAATATTTTATTTAAAATTTCAGAAATATCATACAATTTTTTTTTATTCTTTTTTATCATTCAAATACTCCAATATTGTTTTTAATTCGTTGGCAATTGGATTTTAAACCATATTAAGTTTCTACAGGTCACAATTGTTGATTTGGAAGTTTTTTTCCCGTCTAGTTTTAAAATGCAGCACCTATTATACTACTGTCCCAATGAGACAATGACTATGTCCTAATGAAACTTTGACTATGTGCCAATGGCTATACATGAGACTGTCCCAATGGCAGATGCTACAAATTTAGGCGTAAACTAGATATGAAAGCTGCGGGTTGATTCTCAATAGATTTAGAAATAGTTAATGGTGTAAGCTTTTAAATGTGTGGCAATCATAGCGTCTTTTAGTAAATAGTAATTTTAGCAATAGTAGTAATTCTTTTAGTAAAAGTAGATAGATGATTTTTACAAATAACATTTATAATCAGTTTTGATAGTTGAAAAAAAAATCATTTGCCTTTCAAAATTGTATTTATTTTTATTAATCAATTGAGAGTTAACTGATTGAAAAAGCGAATAACAGCCTAAAATTATTACAAAATTTCACTTGCACATAATAAAATATAATATACATCAAATTCATTCCCAATGAGAGGTTGTGCTATTTTAAAACTTTTTCGTGTAAATAATAATTCCACATTATAAGCATGAAAATTTCGAAATTTTCTGGAATTACTAAAATTTATTTATAAAAATTTTGTCTAAATCGCAGCACTTTTATCAAGTTTACAAGAATTTAAGATCATATTACATGACCATGTTCAATCTGTCATGGTTTTTAAAAAACGAGAATTTCATATAAAACAAAATCGATAAATATTAGTGGCCAATAATAAGTAATCTATACATATGTTTGATACTTTCGTGGAAAAACACGCGCTAATGCAAAATATTTCCAAAACAGTCAACTATGAAATAAATTTCTTAATTTTAATTTATTAATAAGATGTTTTTTTCTCTTTTCTTTGCAATTCATTCTTTATTAAAATTTTTAGATTATTCATTACTATTTCTAATCTAACTTCCCTTTGCTTATCAAATAAAAGTGCTTAATTATTAAATTTTTATTGGGTTACTTTATAACCATTATAAAGACGTAACATATAGATTTTGAAGTTAACCAATAGTGTAATTTATTTTCAGTTTATATAAATGAAAATGTACCTTTTTATGATTGAATTACTTCATAATTTATAATCTAAGTAGTCTATATAGAAGATGCTATGTTTTTTTATACTATTTTTGACGATTTATGTTTTGTAATATTCTGATCCGAGAAAGATTTAGGTATTAAAAATATGAGAATGTCTCTTAAATATTAAAAAAAAAAATATTGTTTTGTTAGGTAACACAGGACAACAAATTTCGATGAATCTTTTTATCTCTGGGGATAAAATTGCAATCAATTACTAAATTGAGGTTGCTCAACAAGAATATGACAATAAAATTTGAAATTGGCTGCCTTTCCTAATAAACTTGAATTTTAAATGTTTTCACTATGAAGCAATGTGTTAATAAATGTATTACCTGTTTTCTCTATGTTACGAGACTTTTGGACACAGATTGTTATTTTTGCATTTTCTCTGAATCATCCTTGAAAATTGTCCAACACAGATCTGCCAATATTGCAATGGACCATTTTCCCTGATATCTTTTCTCTATTTTCATAATGTTCTGGTGAAAATACACACCGTACTTATCACTAACCTCGCTACAGTTTCTAAGAAAGATTAAGTGCTACGGGGATGCTTCAGAGTAAAGTAAGTTTTAAACAGGAGTGGAATCTCTCGAAACGTAACCTAAAGAAAATGTATTACTTTGTTATTAATTTTAACTGGCTTCTAGATTATGTAATGAAAATGATTTATGCAAAAGAAAAATAAAAGAAGTCAATTTCAAGAATACATCAATTATAACATACATTTGAGATAAACTGGTGTTTTTACTACGAAATAAATTATTTGATAATGTAAACTCAAATTCTAGCACAAATTGAACTATCCTCATCTTAACCAGTTTCACTCTACGACATTCCACAACATGCCGGATGGACCATTCTGCAGTAGTCAAAACAGTTATTCGTGCAATGTAAACAACGAACATCGCTGAGAGCCAGTGGAGAATAATAATTGCAAGCATTCTGCTTGCAATTATCCAACGCGCGTTTCACTATAAGTGAATTGTATAGTAGTATCATGGAGTTGGTATTCTTCGGTTTGTATATGTGTGTTCAAAATACATCTGTTTATTAAATTCTATTTATATTTCCGCCTCATATAATAATTTTTTTTGCCATGAAATAGATATTAGCGCAAGACAAGCCACATTTTTTAAATTCGAACTTAATTCTATAAATTAATTTAATATAATATGTTCAAATATTAGTGAGAAATGTTTTAACGATTCATTAAACTATTATTTTTTATAGATATTTTAATTACATAATTTAATCGAAGGCAATTGAGAATTTTAATGAGTCTTTTTAAAACTGAATGTAAAAAAATTGAGATAATTAATAAGCAGGATTTATAAGGCAGTAACAAAGGAGCAATATAAATTATTCATTAAGTGGGAAAAGACTAAAGGATGTTTAAACTATCTCAACATCAAGCCAATATAATGTATTTCAAAGAACTTATTATATGTACGACGGGCAAAGAATGTCCAAAGTATTACATGTTATCAATTAAATTTACAGCGTTTTATATAATTACTGGTTCTAATCATGCTGTTACAATTTTAAATTAACATATTATTACGTACAAATTTAAAATTTTGCATATATTTGGTTGTAAATATGACAGAAAAATTAGATACCTTTGAGTTAGCCATTTAATCATACAGAAGTAAACGAATTATTTATAAAATAATTTAAGAATACTCATGTACATAGTGTCATAAATTTTGTACATTTCTCATGTACATAGAAAATATATATAAGGTAAATAAAGATAATTTATTTCCATTCTCCTCGGTTGCCTTTTAACTGTTTGCTCTTTCCTATCATGTTCTCAAAGGTACTTTGAGTGAAAGCCATGATACATTCATTTTGAACAACAAGCTTTAAAAAAATGTTTTAATCGACCATTTAAACATTAAATTAACTTTAAATATTATCTCAACATGCCAGAGTTTATATACTTAATACGCAGAAACTTATTTTATTGATAAATTGAGTGATTTTGTACAGAAACAGCATTGAATGAAATTTAGTAAACTTTTTAAGTATCTAAAAAAGTCTTATTCGTCTATTTTGTTTCTGTTTTTCAGTACATCAAATGCCTACAGAGTCGCAGTTGAAATTACATGAATAAAGGAAAAAGAATATGCAATACACTATATTTTATCTGTTAGATTTACAGAGTTTGATATAATTGTATTTCTAGTCATGATATTACAATTATATCAAACATCTAGTTAGTTTAACAGCAAAAGGTTCTTCAAGATTCACCAAAAAGGTATTTAAAATGCGAATGATTTATTCGTTGCATAATAAAGAAAACATACAGATTTAAAATTTTGCATACATTTGGTTGCATATATGCCAGACAAATGCGATACCTTTGAATTAGTCATTTAATCATACAGTATTAATCTTAAAGTATTTATAAAATAATTTAAGATTACTCATCTACATAGAGTCCAAGTTAAATAAAAATAATTTAACTAATTTCTTGTCGGTTGTTTTTAACTATTTGCTCTTTCCTTTCATGTTCTCAAAAGTAGTTTGATTT
The DNA here is from genome assembly GCA_021605075.1 of Caerostris darwini. NCBI lineage: Eukaryota > Metazoa > Arthropoda > Arachnida > Araneae > Araneidae > Caerostris > Caerostris darwini. Next base: position 5,830 of record BPLQ01004751.1, read on the forward strand.
AAAGCCATTATAGATTCTTTTTGAATCACAATCTTAAAAAAAAATGCTTTAATCTTCAAGTTAAATATAAAATGGTCTTTAAATATTATCTCCACAAGCAAGAGTTTATATACTTAATACGTAGAAACTTGTTATTTTATTGATAAATTAAGAGATTTTGCACAGAAGCAGCATTGAACCAAATTTAGTAAACTTTTCACGTAGCTAAAAATGCTTCATTATTCTATCTTCTTTCTTTATTGTTAGTATATCAAATGCCTACCAAGTCCCCTTAAGCAGTTGAAATTACTTCTCCGGAATTCATCACCGGCGTAAAAGATTAAGAACGTCATTGAAGGACTTTGTAAACAGTCACAATTTCCAGCCCCGACAACATTCAAACACTGTCGAGAAACTGGTTCCACATGCATCTCAACGAGATGAGCCAGCCCGGAAATCACAATGGCTGGTGCTGTCTTCTCCCCAAAACCCTTGATTTGTAACATTTTGTTCTAAAACAGCTCCAAGTCCCTCCCTAAGCTAATAAAAATAAAGCCCATTGCAGAAGTTCCTAAGCATTCTAATTTACATGTGGAGGGCGAAACAGCAAAAGGTTCTTCAAGTCTCACCAAAAAGGTACTTAAAATGCAAATGATTTATTTGTTGCATAATAAAGCCATTAGGATCGCCGACAGATTGTCTAATGAGCGATCTTAAAGGCTTATTATAGAAACTGCATTAAACAGAGCCCCGAGATCTGATAGTTCGAAATGGTTTGATTTATGCCCAGGATTTACGGACCGATGCTCGCCAGCCGCTGATTGCATCACGCCATTCGCTTTTGGTGGTTAAAAGACCTGTTATTGGTTCTTTTTATAGTGCTTTGGAATGGATTGCAACGGCTTTCGGCAAGAGGTTCCCCATGTAGTCGCGGGTATGGAGTATTTTACGATGACAGCGACATCTCGGCGACCAGGTACAGGAATAGCACTCCATTTCTATTGGAGGATTTCATGTGTCATCATAACAAGCCTATAGAGTTAGCATTTTGATCAATACGATTTAATAGCACATATAAGTACTAACTATTTGAAAAAAAATCACGTTTAATAAACGGTCAACTCTTTTATCAAAACCGCAAACAACTAATGATTCTGTTTTTTCTACTTTAACTAGCTCATTGAAATCAAATATTTAACATGTGTTTTTCTTCTAAAATTTAGTTAAATTAATTTTATTTCTTAATCCTAAAAAAATGAATCAATGACATTACTGATCGTTTGCGTTAAGATTTCTACTTAATTTGTTTTAAGAAGGAAAAAAAACGTTTTAAAAATTAAACATTTGTAAAAATAAAAAAATGCTTGTTTTATAATGTAAAGAAAGATTATTCCGTTTTCATAAAAAATTACTACAAATTATAGTAATATTTAGCTCATAATTCATGATTTGATACAATCACTTAATATCAAAAAATTTGAAAAAAATGAGACTCATTTTAAAAGTACAACACAGAAACACTCATACAGCAAAGAAAATAATTTTTTAAATAGATCAATATTACTTCAAATATTGTAGCTAATATATTCGCATAGATAAAATCATCTTTAAATTTGTAAATTTGAGATAACAACAAACATACTTTTGTGAAATTCCCTTCACCCCACAAAATACAAAGAATTCCTAAAAAGTTAATCCGGTCACATCATACTTTTGTAAAGATATCATTATATCCAGCATTTATTATCTATAGAAAATGAGTGTTGCGCGCAATATAGTTTAGTTGTCTTAGATGATATTAAATTTATATTAAAAATATGCTCCTGGATATTTATATGTTGCAATAGTACAACTATATTTGCAAACATGTACTTTATTCTTCAAAAGGAATTCTAACAGTTAGTTACCCATTCCAACTGTTTTAATTTAACAGAAACACATTCTTGTATCACAAACACGCTCATCTACAATTCAGTATTCAATGTTTCTCCCCCATCTTTTCAGCAATCAGCAATGCACGTAATTATGGTTGCAAATTTATATGCTCCTGGATATTTATAAGTTGCAATAGTAATTACAGCTGTATTTACAAATATGTACTTTATTCTCCAAAATTAATTGTTTTCCCATTCCAACTATTTAATTTAAAGAAACACATTTCTGTATCACAAACATGCTCGTTTATAATTCGATATTCAAAGTTTCTCTTCCATCTTTCCAGATGTCAGCAATGCATTTAATTATGATTGCGAATTTATATGCTCCTGGATATTTATAAGTTGCAATAATAATTCCAACTATATTTGCAAATATGTACTTTATTCTCCAAAATGAATTCTAATACTTAGCTACCCATTTCAACTATTTCAATTTAACAGAAACACATTCTTGTATCTTCGTTTACAATTCAGTATTCATAGTCTCTCCCCCATCTTTCGAGCAGCCAGCAATGCAGTTAATACCATGCAGTGTAACAAGCCCAAATCCCCACTCAGTTTCTTCACAGGGTTGTTATTAGGATACTTAAAACAACTTTTCTTGACGCCTCACTTGGTTCGTTCCTGCCTTAATCGACAGGCAAAGTCACCAACACTCCCAAAGATCCCTGGCTTAATCCCTCTATCAATGGGTGCGGCGTTCGGGTGCGATGATCCATGGTTTTTAAAAGAACTCGTCAACCGTCCGTGTGTGCACAGAGATGATTGGTGCTTGCTATTTCCCCCTCACACCTTCATTTCAGCAGATGTCCGACTCTACATCATTACCGGTGTATAATTAAGTTGATCCGGTGTTTACGGGAAAGCGATTTGCACTTTTCCGGCTTTAATTAACGTCGCTCAGTTTTGATATTAAATGTCTTGTTAGGGAAGAACAATTATATGCTGAGTAATGATGATGATGGTGATTGCGTTGATGGTGGGCACGGGGAGACGTTAATTTTGCTGAGTGAACTACGCTGGCAAAAGCACTTCTTAGTGGAGAAAACTGAACTCCCATAGTTGCCAGCAGTATTTCACTCAGTAGACATCAATCAGTTTAAGCATATTGTATTGAATGAGATTTATGCTGAAAAGTAAAATTACAGTCATAATGATAGTATTTATAAGAAACTGTGTTCATATACTTTTATTAAATTGGTAGATTTTGAAATGAAAAAAAATTTCTAGCATGATCTGATTGCAAATTAAAAGGTAAATTTATAAAATATCATTAAAAAACCTAAATAAAAATTAAGTTCTGAAATTAATTACGAAGTAACTGAACTTCTATAGTTGCTAGCAATGTTTCATTCAGTAGGAATCAATCAGTTTAAGCAAATTGTAATGAAGGAGATTTATGATGAGAAGTAAATCACAGTCATAATGACTGTGAAAGTATCTATAAAAAACTGAGTTCATAGACATTTATTAAATTGATAGATTTTGAAACAAAAAAATATTCTAGCATGATCTGTTTGCAAATAAAAAGTTAAATTTAGAAAATATAGTTCTGAAATTAATTCCGAAGAAACTGAACTTCTATAGTTGCTAGCAATATTTGATTCAGTAGACATCAATCAGTTTAAGCACAGTGTAATGAAGGATATTCATAATGAGAAGTAAAATCACAGTCATAATGACTGAGATAATAATTTATAAAAAACTGTGTTTTCACAGACATTTATTAAATTGGTAGATTTTGAAACGAAAATATCTTTTAGCATGATCTGATTGCAAATAAAAAGTTAAATTCATAAATCATCTTAAAAAAAAACTTAAATAAAAATTAAGATTAAATTTCACTTTCAATAAACACTAACTAATTAATTAACTATCTGGCCTTACTGCCCATGGTGGGCCAAGATCATTTGACTACTGGCATATTTGGAGAATAAACACTAATTCATATTCAATTTCGAAAAAAAGCGAAAACTATATTTTTGATGAGTTAATATAGATAAATTTCTCAAGAAATTATATTATTTCTTTTCAGAAATAAGAACAGTATAAAGAATTAAGGAACATTTTATTACTTAGTCACAGTATAAATTCGAATGGCCAACGGCCGTACCATGCTGAATATACCGGTTCTCGTTAGATCACCGAAGTTAAGCATCATTGGGCGCGGTCAGTACTTGGGTGGGTGACCACCTGGGAACACTGCGTGCCGTTGGCAAATTTGGGACCTGAATGGCCGAGTGTCTAGCGCTCTGGCGCTCGGTGCCACAGGTTTCGGGTTCGAATCCCGGCGGTGCCATGGATGTTTGTAGTGGTTCGGAATCCACTTTAAGCCGTAGGTCCCGATTAGCCGTAGGTAAGAGCGTCACGGAGCAAAAGTCAGGCTTCTACCTACGGGTGCTCCATCACAACAGAAGCTGCTTCCTTCCCCTTCAATCATGAGTACCTATGGGCTCGTGGGCTTGGCCAGCCAAGTGGGATAAGAAACAACAACAACATAAATTCGAATCTACCAAATTTTTTAATCGTAAATAAATAATCTGATAAATTCTGATTTGATAAGAATTAACTGAATGTTTATGTCATTATGTTTGTACATAAATTACTGTCATGATTTGATAACAACCATAAATTGAATTTTTGTCATTAATTTATATTTGACTTTATTAACCCTTTGCACTCGAACTTTTTTTTTAATTCGTATTACCAGCAACTGGAATCGATTTTAGTGAAAAGATCAAATTCACATGTAAGTTTGATATACGCATTAAAAGAAACGCATTATTTATATTGTTATTTGCATTGTCTCCATAGCGGAGTCCTCGAGCTTGAAGACAAATTTTAAATGGCTCCGCTCCGAAGCCCTCGAGTGCAAAGGGTTAATAACATAAATATCAATCTTTGATTATAATTTTCCAAATTTTTATGTAAAATAATGTCAAACCCATAATATACAAGTATTTTATTATCCATGTAGAATCTATATATTTTAAAAGCGTTGTTTAATTAAATTTTAGGATAAACATTACTTTTGTAAAATAATCTATAATTTTCTTTAATTGTAAAATGTCATGGATAATTTACGTCGACGAAGAAAAATTTACGACATTTTTTCAGTACGATGATTATGCATCACTTCATGAAAAAAATTATTATAATGAAAAATATCTGGTATCAAATTAACTGAAAATTATGATGCATTACGTTCCAAAAAAAGGCATTTACAAATTCAAAAGCATATAAATTTAGAGAAGACATTTTATACCAAAACTCTTCCGAAGTTGAACGGAGATTCTTCAAAGGTAAGCATCAAACACAAAATTGTTCTCAGAAAACAATATGAAACACACATCACGCTCGAGCACCTGAAACCAATACACTCAGATAACACACACTCAAAAAAAATAAATAATAAATAAAAGGCAACTCATAGAACTTTTAAAAGTCCTTTTCGCGCCAAATCCGTTAACAATTGAGTAACGCGCCGTGTTTTCTCGAGAAAGCTGCTAATGTTTCAAATCTTGGCGTCACCTTCGAGACGCGAAATGTCGTCCACGCACAAATGGCATAAATCTGGCGCGAAAAAAGGACATTTTATCGTCCGCCAACCACATAAGCGGATTAAGGAAGAAAGATGTCGAAGCTTTGGTTGCATTCCCGGACCTAATCTGGAAAGATTATTTTAGAGCAGCAGGAGAAGAATGTTTGGTGGCGGAAAACCTTATATGCTGTTCCAGAATCGGGACTGATCGAGCGGAAATTCTAAGAATGATTCTTGGCAGAGAGAAAAGAATTTCCCAATCCTTAGATTCCAGCAAAGAAATTTATTTATTTATTTGTTTATTTTTTACTTTAAAAGAATCTACTAGTTCGAAGTTTCCATTGTTTAATATTCTGCCACGCACATTAGATTTTTTTTAATACTGTTGAAATCCACAAGATTAAGTAACGCATAAAAATAATTTAATTTTTATTGAACGCTGAAGAAACCCAAATTCGATTTCGAGTTTTTTCAATTTTTAAGATAAGTTTTTTATATTTGAATTTTCTCTCAAAATAAAGATTAAACGATTAAGTGATTTCAGTTTAATTGATAGCTGAACATGTATATTGGATTTATCAATAGCTTCTACAACTTTAGAAGTGCTGTAATTTGTATTTTTTTTTTAAAGAATAAAATTGGAATATTATATTTGTTGGATTAGGGAATAAATGGTCTATTTTTACGATAGGAGTAACAAAAGGTGAAAGATAAAATTCATATTACAAGAGACCAGATCAAGTAAAATAAAATAACTCAAATTGAGTAGACAATCATTTAAAAAAAATATTTTTTGCAATGATGTAAATCAAATAGTTATGTTCAAAGTAGAAAGTCGATGAAGAAAAAAAAATTAAGTACGTGTCCTTTTTCGAAATTATTAACAAAATGTATTAGCAATACAGCTGTCCTATATACTGTATATAGCTGTCCTTCTGTGTATTCAGAAATTTGGTATTCCATCATTCAGTGTAGATCGAAATTATGGGTTTCATTAAAAACCCTTTAAAAAAAAAAAAAAAAAAGTGTGTAATTTAGCATTTTAATGAAATTAATTTATTTACACTTAAAATAAAATTTGCATCTTGAAAAAGAATACCAGCTTATTTCAGAATTAACAAATATATTAAGCTATGTATATTTAATTATATTGGAAATTAGAAATACAATATTCATAAAAATTTATTCCAAACATTTATTCTTTCGCTATAACCAAGTGATGTAAAAATTGCATTTTAAAATCTTTTCATTTTGTTATAAAAATCGTCGCAAACTAACCAATAATGTAAAGTATTGTCAAAACATTAAATATCGAGGCAAAATATAAATTGAAGAAACAACCAATTAAATTGTAAGGCAATTCTTTGAAATTAATAAAATCATAACTACCCAAAACCTGACATGATGAAGAGTACTCTATTAAAGTGACATGGAAATTAATGCATACGAAAGCACATTATATATAAAGGGCGATAACTATCTATAGGCAAATTATATTCTGACGCTTTTGTTAAGTAATCCTATCGTAGAAAAACACTGAAAGGAACTTTTATATGAATATTGAGAAAATTGTGAAGGTAGTCCAGCTGGCAGTTCCACATGACTCAGAGTCAGATGAACATGGCATCTCCACCATCAAAGATTGCATTAATCTTTTGTTCTCGTTGGTGATACATCATAATCAATAATTTTTTTACTTCTTGCGTATCAAATTTTTTTTGATCAATGAGAAATTTTTAAAATCGAAATTTCTTTTAAAACTTGTTTAAAAAAACCGCGCACATTCAATACTTTTACTAAATGAGTACAATTTATAAAATACACCATATAAAAGACGACGTCAAAAAAGGCTCAAAATTAACTAAAATATATGTGAACACCGTTTAAATATTATTTTAAAAAAAGGCTGCTTTTTAGTTTATTTTTTTTGTGAAACAGTAATTACTTTCTTTTCTCACCATTATTTCACCAACTTTTCCTCTTAAGAATTATTTAACGATATTCAGCCCTTTTCTCCAGTAGACCATTTGACAATCACTTATTTTAGTTTCAAAGTAGAAGTATGTACTCCCACTCCAATTATATTACTAACCTTCACTTTGTTGACAGACAGACACCTTTTTGCATTATCCCCTTCTGCAGACCATGAATTTTTCAAAAAATCTACATGACATTCAATCTCTGTTATTCTATAAAGCCCATTTCCACACTGAAAGAATCAGGAAGTTTCTTCTATTCACAAATTATGCATTTTGAAGAAATTTCTTTTCGGGAAATATATTTATTTTTATAGTCTTGTTCTCTTTTTTTTTATCCTCCAAATAGGCGAGTGTCATTGGACGCCGATGAAAATGAACACCATTCGTCTTCCTTCCTCGTTAGAAAAAAGGCTTTTTGTTTGCATTTTTAATTTTTTTTTTCTGTCAACGGACTAGCCATTTTTTTTCTTTTGAAGAGATTCTACTTTTACAACAGATTTGAGAATTTGAAAAAAAAAATAGAAAAATATATGTAAAGCAATAGAAAAACGTGAAAAAGAGCTATCAAGCTTACTGAGTTCTCTTAGTATATTAATTATCATGTAGTATGCAAATATTAATAATTTACCTCCATGGAAACCACCTAAAAAATAAGAAATCTACTGAACAGAAAAACTGTCTCGCGATTCAAACTAAATTCTGACAAATGATGATAAGGAGATAAACTTATGAAAAAAAAAGAAGATAAATTTAAAAAAAAAATAAGAATAGGAAGAAATATTGAAATTTTCATAGATAATTATTTATCAAATATTCCTGCATTTTCAGAAAAATATCTTTTTGGCTCAAATATTTCCCTAACATATACAGAAATAGCGAATATTAACAATATTAATTAATTAAAAACTAATATTAAAAATTAATGGTGCAATGTAGACCTACCTCCTGGTGGTGTACCCTGGGAGCGCAACGTTCTATACGGCTAAGTGGTCTACAATTTTCGACATGTTAACTCGGTTAGCCTGCATGTATTGAAATGGAATGCTGGTTGCTTGCCTCAATCAAAAAGAACTGATCTAATGAACATCTACATCGCATTGGAATTTTCGAACAACCAAACTGCCCTTTCTATGATTTGGAAGAACTAATGAACTGAGCTCATCTCCATCTTTCCTTGGCAATTCATGACGAATCTGAGAGGTACTTCCGGCGAGATACTGGCAAGCTAGAGTACTCTTAAGGCAATGATTTCGATCAACTTTGTTGAACGTTTTGTGTATATTTTTTTTTCTTTTTTCTTTTGTATTTTCCCCCTTTTTGTATCGCCTTGTCATTGGAAATGAAAAAACATATTATAAATGCAAAAGGTTTTGAATCAAATTTCGAAAGATTCTGAAATCAAAATTTAATTATTTCAGACTAAGTGTTAATTGATGCCCTTTGATTAATGTATTATGTTTATCTCTCTTTTATTGTTTAATTAATTTGTGTATATAAATGAGTATATTTAATATTATTTTTTTATTATATACCATAAGAATATCAGTTATTAATTTTTATTTTTCCATTTTTTTTATGTTTATGTTTAAAATCATTGTTTAATTTATACTTTCCCTCTTTCAATTATTTTTCATTAAAAAAACTTTCACCTCTAAATACCTCGTTATTAATTTATTTTTCAATTTTTTTTTTATTTTTATGTTTAAAATCATTGTTTAATTATATAATTTTCCTCTTTCAATTATTTTTCTTTAAAAAAACTTTCAGTTCTAAATTCCTCGAATCTTACACACATATATATATATGCATTTTTCTCAAAATTATTGCACATCTGTCTTCATCGACTAACTCTTCAATTTAATTTACAAGCTGATATTCCTCTTTCAAATCATTCAGTTTATTCATTGGCACCTATCTTGCTTTCGATTTATACAAATATAAATTCTGTGTGAAGTATATAGTAATACATTACAAATAGTTTTCGGTAAATATGATATTCTATGTAGTCTTGCACTAAATGTACTTATTCCATATCAGTTTTAATCATATTTTTTTCACATTTTTTAATACTTTCTTTTTTTTTTATCTTACATTTATATTGTTTAATGTAAAATCCTGTAATCATATTTCAGTCCCCATAATGTCAAAAGTGAATATTGCAAAAAGTTTTCTTTTATGTATTCTACTGTAACCACCCAAACCTTGTAATTACATATTCCCTTTGGATCTCTTTCACTCCAAATATATTCAGATTTGTTACGAAGATTTTCTTCTCCTTATTTTATCTGATTTCCATTATTTTATTTCCTTATTTTATCTGATTTTCATTAATTTTTTCCTTGTTTTATCTGATCCCCTTCCTTTTTCTTTCATCCTTCATTGCATGTCTACACAAATTCACCCTTATTATTCTCAAATAAAGGGGTATCTTGCACTAGGCAAGTGATGTGGTGTGTTGTAGTAATTAAAGTTGTTCAAAAGCGAAGCTCATTATACATCAGGCCACTGAACCTAACAAAATAAATTTGGTAAAATATAAAGCATCGTTTAAGGATGTATTTTTATTCCCTAAAAAAATCACATGCATATGTATATCAACACTTGAATATTTGATGATTCGTTTATTTAAACTCGTAGTTAGTCTACTAATCGACAGTTACAGAAAAAATATTTGCAAATGTAGAGGTTAAAAAAAAATTATCTGATTTTATCGTTTTTAATACCAGGTCTCAAAAGCCTGTCCTTTTTGAAAATATTTTAAAACAATATATTTCTTTTAATTAAGAGACATTTATATTTATCACTTTATGTATCAATAATAAGCTCTTTAATTTTGACTTTCACACTCTTCATTTTTCTGACGTTTCCTACTAAAGGTATTATTAAAGTAAACGAGAAAAATTGGTCATAAAACCTCAATATCTACCATTCATTTCATTAAAATATTTATTTTGATTCATATTAGTTCACAAAAAAATGTGAACTGATATGTATCAAAATAATGCAACTATCTTCCGAACACTATGCTTAAAAGTGCCATGTCTACATAGGACCTTATGTGTTTAAAAATGTTATCATTAAAACTATAAGATATTTATAGTAATTATCTATCAAGTGTTATAAGAAAATTATACATAATTTTAATGAAATTTTTTTATACATAATGATTACCTCTTCAATAAATCTCGTGGATTGACTAATGTGATATATTATATACCCTCTAATTCAATATTAATGTAATTAATTATTCCAAAAAATAAAGTTAATCTTATTAAATTAAGGAAATATAGGAAATATTTTATACATTTTCCATGATTTCAAATAATTCCTCCAAATTTCTAAAAATGAAAAAAACATTTATTTTCCTAGTGGTAAACTATTCTTTGAAGATGTCCATAACTACCAAAGTATTTTACTAGGCATTTATAGAATAAATTTTATTCGCGAAAAGTAAATTACCGAAAGAATCCAAGAAAAATCTCGACAACAATTCCACAGAAAGTGACAGAGATCTCCGTCGTCACCATTTCGGCCCAGACAAGTCTTATGCCGCTATTGATTTTTCTTTCGGTGCTGCTGTTTCATTTCCGACATTAATCTCCTCCTGCAGATGATAACTCTCGGAACGATTGTTCTCTTTCGCTGAAGGAAATGAATTTAGATATAACTGCACAGGGTGCCGCATTCAATGAAGGTCTATTGAACGTGTATAGATATTGAAACTTCTGTTAGTCAATTGTTCAAATTATTTTAATTGAATAAATATATGTAATTGTCTCTATAAAACATTCTAGTAATGAAAATATTTTACTTAGTTTACTTGATTTCATTTTGAATGTACGACATTATTTCTAGTCTATGAAAGACATTTGGAAGGAAATGAATTAATATATAACTACACGTGGTGCCGCATTCAATGAAAATCCATTGAACATTTATGGATATTGAAATATCTGTTAGCCCATTTGTCAAATTGTTTTAATTAAATAAATATATGTAATTGTGTCTATAAAGCATTCTAATAATTAAAGTTTTTTACTTAATTTCATTTTGATGTTAAGGTATTATTTCTAGTCAATGGAAGACTATATTTGGAAGGGAATGAATTAAGATATAACTACACAGGGTGCCGCATTCAATGAAAGTATATCGGACATGTATAGATACTGAAATTTCTGTTATCCGATTTGTTCAAGTTGTTTTAATTGAAAGCATATATACTTGTGTCTATAAAGCATACTAGTAATGAAAGGTTTTTTACTTAATTTACTTGATTTCATTTTGAAGTTATGATATTATTTCTAGACTATGAAAGACAATTGGAAGGATAGGAATGAATATGTAATTACACATGGTGCCGTATTCAATGAAAATATAGCGAACACATATAGATAATGAAATTTCTGTTAATCAATTTGTTCAAATTATTTTAATTGAATACATGTGGAATTGTGTTCTATAACACAGGCTAATAATTAAAGTTTTGTAACTTGATTTCATTTTGATGATATGATATTATTTCTACTCTATGAAAGACATTTGGAAGGAAATGAATTAATAACTACACATGATGCTGCATTCAATGAAAATCTATTGAACATTTATAGATATTGAAACTTCTGATAGTCGATTTGTTCAAATTATTTTAATTGAACACATATGTAATTGTGTCAATAAAACATTCTAATAATGAAAGTTTTTACTTAATTTCATCTCATTTTGATGTTAACATATTATTTCTAGACTATGAAAGACAATTGGAAGGAAATGAATAAATATATAATTACACATGGTGCCGCATTCAATGAAAATCCATTGAACACATATAGATAATGAAATTTCTGTTAATCAATTTGTTCAAATTATTTTAATTGAATACATAGGTATTTGTGTCTATAAAGCATTCTTATAATGAAAGTTTTGTTACTTGATTTTTTTGTGTTTATTTTGATGTTACGATAATATTATCTGGTCTATGAAAAACAATTGACAGATGAATTAGTTTACAATATGTTACCTGCATTCACCCAGTGTAAATGCATCTACCATTAGCACTTCATTTTTTTATAATTGTAAATAGAATTGTATAATGAAATAATTAAGGAGAAAAAATAAAAGCTAACAGTAAAAATAAATTAACAATGTCAAGATAAAAATTTAGAAATCTTACAAGTTTCATATGAATTAAACAAGTCTAAGAGTTTCAAACAACCAAATAAAATTAATGTAGCTAATCTTAAAATGGATACAAAATTGACTTTTATAAATATGTTATCTAGATTATAGATAAAATATACTATCTATATTAGATTTGATGTATCGTCTACTTTTTTGGGAAATGTGCCAAATTAAATAGAGATTCAACCAAAATAACTGAAAATATTTGCAGTAAGTTCAAATAAAAAACGTGAAAAAATAACTTAAAAACGAAACATAGCTAATATGTATTATCTTCATAGAATAATCAGTTAACGATCTGTAAAATGATGAATGATTCAAATGATTCAATCATTAAAAAATTTATATATATTACAAATGGGAAAACCAGATGATTTATCAAGAATTGTTCGCATGATCTTTCATTAAATTTTAATTTTTTGTTTGTTTTTGGTTTTAAATTAGAATTACTTTACTTTAAAATAAAGTACAAAATAAGCAAAATCTCCATGAATAAAAAAAAAGCAATGGGAAATTTCGTTAAAAAATATAAAACAGGTTTGTGGGTAAAAGACATTCAAATTGAAATATGTATACATTAAAATATTACAAAAGTTTCATTATCCCTTCAAAACTACTACATAAAGCATCCTGCAATGGAAATGCAAAGAAATGTGAGTAGCTATTCTATATAGGTGTTCAAAGTTTCAGTATTAGTTGAATGTTATGTAGTATATTACATAACTTTTGATTTATATAACACAGGTAATAAATAAAAGTAAATAATAAAACTGACGTATTTGCAGTGCGATTTACCTTGAACTGAGCTGTGTGCTATATTTCCTGCAATGCATCTTTCTTTGCAAAACTAAAATATGAAAGAATGGCTTTAACTAATTCGTGCGTATTACTTGGTCAATGTAATCAACGCTTATATGCTTTATAGCGTTATAGTTACATAGTTTGACAGCCACTAAGTTGATGAATACTTAATGTTATGCAACATACATTAATTTATAAGCAGTACAGCGGTGTTTACCTCGCATGTCATGCGTTTCCCTTATATCATGCCAAGTCACGTAACCCTTAAATGTACCTCATAATTTAATAACCATATATAGTTATACCATGCTTGCACTTCTCATTAATGAGAATTTAGTTTAAATGCACATTTAAGGATAAATTTACAATCTGATTAAAATGACTTTTACACAATGTTACAAAAAGTTATCGGCCTGTTAAATGATTTAATTAATGGTTGAAGGTGTGAGAATATTAATAAAATAATATTTTCAGCATTATCATGGCTTTCTCAGATTTAGAAATCAAACTGGTTTAAATGACGAAATTTAGTAGCGCACATTTTTACAATACACCTAAATATTTCTTACATATTATATATTTCGTTTATATACTCTAGCCAATAGCTAAAGGAAATAGCAAATAAAAAATTAAATTAGAAACAAATACTATAATAAATAGCATTTAAAGCTTAGTTAATAATTATTTTGTTTCCCATGGTTCTGGCTTACGTAATTAAAAGATTAATCAAACTTAAATTATATAAAAAGTAACACGTTTTCCTTTAACACAATCTATATAAAAATTACATGTAAGAATCATACATAAACAATTCACTTGTGATAAAGAAAATTACTTTTTAATAAAGTTCTTAAAATCCATAATAATAAAATTGTAATTGAAAGACATTAAAAAAATCATTGACATGTGAACCATAAAATAATATTTAAATTAGAAAAATGAGAGAGAAGAAATGAATTAATAGAATTTTTTTTTCTGTACTGAAAACTTAAAATATAAAATTCAGATGACTCTTATTAACATTTTGAGCAATTTGAGTTGTGCTTGATAACAACAATTACGATGAATTTATGTTAATCAGGTACAATTTTTGAATCTATAAATATATTAAACAAATAAATCTTTTCACTTTTAATTCCTTGAATCTAAAGTATTTTTGTACAGAAACTTTAATGAAACATAATGAATAGAAGTTAACATTTTCTTTTTTTAAATTTAAATAAATTTTAATTGAACAAGTTGAATTGATCATCTGCATATGAAACAAACAAGATGAACTTTATCCATTGGTATTAAAAAAGTTAATACAAAAGCTAATTATTATTTTTTATTTTATTTGCTTAATAAATAATTTAAGGAAAATTAATTCATATTCAGTTTCAGAGATAAATACAATTCAAATATTCTTAAATTTGGATGAATATAAAATGAACCAAAGAGGGAAACATGCCTGTCTCTAATAAACAGTTCAAATTCCTAAATTCTCAATTCATAAGAGCATTGAAAAACTGCATATATCTTTAAAATCCCATACTAATTTAAAACTATACATTTTTTGTTATTTCTGAAAGGAGCCACATGACTTCCGAAGTTTTTATTAGACAAAGACAAAATTTAGAATGTGGAATGTTCTAGAAGTAATTCCTGAAGACATTCAAGACAAGTTTACGTAGCACAATGTATGAGTGTTGATGTGAAATTTAGTACAATCCTTCCTCTCCCATAGTGCACCCTAGATAACCTTTCAGTGACAAATGACAGGCCACATTCATTCTTCAATTCTTTTCAAAACATAAAAAAAGTCTACTATTATGTGATCTACAATTAAGAGAATAAATTATGCAAGAGCAAAAATATGTCAGAAAACAAATACAATCCAAGAAAAAAACATTCGGAATTTACAAAATCATTCTGTAATGTTAATAATAAATAATATGTAATGTAAATAATAATAATCATTCGGTGATGTTAACAATAAAACTAAATTAAAATTTATATTTAAAAATATGTGATGGAATAAACTTTGAGAAATTTATTTATTGATAGCATTTTTATACTTATAACACTCAAGTAATAAATATCAATTAAAAAAAAAAAAAATAAAATATTTTAAATCATCAATTAAAAAAATATATTTACTTCAATAAACGCAACTTAACCAATCATCAGGTTATATAGATGAAGGAAAAAATGCAGTATGACATATTCAAACGAAGTCTATTGATAATAAAAGAAATGAGATTTGATGGGCAATGTAATAGATTTCAGTACAGAAGCAACTAGGTTGAAATCTGTTAAACTAAGCCAAGTAAATACCGAGCTGGGCACGAATATCTATGGTGAACATAGTCATAATAAATCCCGTTCAAGACTGTTTAGAATGTGGAATCTTCCAGAAGCAATTCCTGGAGTCACCCTCGACAAGTTTATATAGCTCAATTCGTGTGTCTTGGCGTGTAATTTGGCACACTCCCTCTTCTGCATAGTGCACACTAGATAACACTTTCAGTAACGGATGAAGTGACTAATCACTTGGCATTAGCTAACATTAGGAATAAAAAAAATATGTAAGTGTTTGATGTAATCATTCGGTTAAAGTACTGAAATGTAGTACAAAATAATGCATAATTTTGCTTTTGGAATTTTAAATTAATATGATTTAAGTTTTTAAAGTAACCATTTTTCAAAATTTATTAAATATTATAGATGTTGTCCTAAAGATAATATCAATTAACGAAAAAAAAATAGTATTTAATTTTAGATAAAAAAAAAGCACAGAAAACTATTTGACGTGAAACCACTATAAAGAAAGAGTTTGAAATAAGATATTTCGAGTTTAAAAAAAGATTTTTCAAAATTTACTTTATTTAAACAAAAATGAAATTGAGAAGAAGACTATAGCTATTTTTCGTATTATTTTGCGAACAACCCCTGATTTAATTTTAAAAATTATGAAATTCATTCAAAATAATAAATAATTTCCTCTCAATAAAATTAATAGTTCTTAATCTTTTTTGTTTTACATAACTTGGTATCTTTCTTCAAAATAAATGCTATTATAGTATAAAAAAGATAATGTATTAAAACAAATCATTTTTCTTTTACCAACCATTTATCCTGCTTGAATTTTTCATTCAGAAAATAAATTATAATTGATAGCTCAAAAACAGAATATAAACCAAAAACATCCTAGTTTAATAATATATGATCCCATTTGTCCAGAGCGTTTCTCAAACAAGCAAAATTTTAATAAAGCTTTAACCAGTGAAATAACAAATATAATAAATATAAGAATAAAGAAACATAAAATCCTACTAAACTTCATTTTTAAATGCATTTTATGAAATTAGAACTTTAAACAGAAATAAAATAATTCTAAATTAATAAGGAAATTTACGATTTCCTTGTGCTTGTAAATTATACCCAAATTTATAAAAAGAGAAAAATAATTTTATTTCAAATAGATGTTAGGGTAATTCTGTATAATTTGTTCAGGCTGAGAATCCTCATTTGGAATACAAAAAAGTTTCTTAAAGAAACGTACTAATGCGATGCACAGTTTTCGAGAAAAGTGCAAAGAAAAAGTTTAACGTCACAGACGGTGTACGGAAATGAGCTTAACTGAAATCATGTAAAACTACAGAATGGAAGAAAAACAATATGATTTAAGAAAATAAAAATAAAAATTTTATACCTTGGCTAACGAAAGAAGAACAGTTTAAATAGAAATGAACGATAGTTGCATATCAGAACAGCAGTCATTTGGTTCGTGTTACTTAGGCAATCTTTGTACAGCGATGATGTATTTCATTCGTGAATATTCCGATGTCTTTCTGATATGTGTTGACCGATATTTTACCCTTGTTCAGCGTAGTGGCAATGCGCTACTCACTACGAAATGGTAGACATCTAAATAACCTCCGCAGCTTCATCCCGAAGCCAATGTGATCGGTAGGTTGGATAACAAGGGTCCCATTGTGTTGCCACCACGATCTCCAAGCAGAGATCGGAGATTATCACGAGACTAGATCTTTACTTATGAAGAAATCTAAAGAAATCTGTACTTCAAATTCCGGTTAATATAGAAATACAGATTCAGTTTCCCATTTGCATGTTGCCTGTGCTTTTGAGGACACAAGAATGTTGAATCGTGTACAGTGAGCCATCGTACGCAGCCGGCCTCCATATCAGGATATGCATGGAGTTAATTTTGAAGTATTTTTGTTACAGCTGTTTTCTATGCACTGGATGTAACTTCATAATTTTTATTTCGCACGTTTCTCATAAACTATAACACGTACGCAGATGTAGTTCCTTGGCAAATTTTATTTATTCCGAGGATTCTCGTCCTTTGCAGGAGGGTGGAGTTGAAAAGTTTACCAAAATGTTTATCTCAATTTTTTAGCTTTTATATGAAAAAAATTGGTATCTGTAACTTAATTTGCCATAGGAGTTCTAGTATTTAAAAATTTAGACACAATTTCAAGTTTGATTTCTGTGTGAAAGCATACCAGAACTGATCATGTGGAAGTATTTACATATCGAGTTCCATCATCATTTGAGATTTCGTCTTTAAACATTAATTTGCTTGTCTCGTAGAACTTTCAGATATTGGCTTTTGATTTCAAATTTCGGTAATGCAAATCGAAATGCAGTTCTTGCTCTTATGAATCCATCTCGTACATTGCTACTACCCACTGCAGCTGATACTCAGTAACTAATTTGAATTTCTACTGTTTGTATATTATTAAGAAATCTAAAAATAACAATTCCAGTAGAACTTTTAAAATCATCTTAAATTCTATAACAAAGGCATATATAATGGTATATATATATATATATTTATATTAAATGATGAATGTACATAATATATATACTAAATGGTAATTATGTAAATTAAACTGAATGTATCTTCATTAAGTAAATAATAGATATATATATATACCGTCGTTTGCTTTAATATTTAATGTAGGAATCTTAAATTCCAGAACATTTTTTTTCTATATCTATTTGATTATATTTTAAAATTGTTCGTAGGTTTAAAACTCTCACTTGTTTCTGATTATTTGTTAATATTGCTAGTAAATATTTTCTGGATTATCAAATAATGAGTATCTTTGAAATGTTCAATATGTTATGATCTTTAACTCTACATGCATAAATATAATTTTTTTTTCATCATGCATTAAAAATAGGACTGACATGCTGATAAAAAGACTGAATTTTAATGTCAAATCATATGCATTCGTATACTCTAATAACAAATCTTGTTAAATTTTGAAGTTCCCTGAAAATATTTTTGCTGAAACATAAAATCTCAAAATTTCATTTGTTTTCGTTATCACTTGGAATGACTCAGCTTTTTGGATCTTTTCGTGACAAGTTTAATGCAATATTATCATTTGAAATTCCAGTACACATTTCGTAGAAATATTATTGATCTTGACAAAATTCCTCCACGCCGGCATCAGGAAAAGTTACTTCTACTTTTTCAAAGCTTATTGCAAGTATCTGTAATATACGTGTATCCATGAGGATGGAGGTGACTACACAGAAAAAAGAGAGCTCTGAAGGCTGAACCTGAAGTGACGTTTTATTGTCAGTCTTTGTATTGTAGAGGACGGTATGGGTTTATAAGAATGATATTTTTTGAAAGGTTTTTTTTTTTTTTTTTTTTTGTGAAATATTTTTGCCGGGAGGCAACACCGAAGTTGCTCACTGCTTTTCGGGAATTTGTGCATTTGGATTGCTAAGACAAAATAAAGAAAAGCCAAATTCTCCAGAAAATTCCCGAGAACTAACGTTATTCATGAAACATTTCAAGCGTTAAGGGGCCCAAAGTACCTTTTTCTACCAAAATTTGTAATGGAGTTTTATTTGCTTGGCCCTCATTTTCGGATAACATCACGGGCCCCTAACCTGGACAATATCATCTTCACACATGATAATTGGAATCACTATCAGATTCAATAGCCAAGAGAATGTATCAAAGTCTGAATATGCTAAGCATAAATGAAGAGTGAAGTATTCCAAATTCTACAAGAAATACTGCAACATTCAATCGCTAAAAGTGTATATTAAAGTTTAAAAATTCTAGGCATAAGTGGAGAAGGAAGTATTCCAAATAAAATAAGAACATTATACAGTTCAATAGGTATGGGAAAAGGCCACAAGTCCTAAATATGAAACTTCAAAAAAAAGAATTGCTCAACGCACTACGAGTACATATACCCATTGTTGGAAATACAAATGTTTAAAATCCCAACCCAAAACATGAAAAGTGATTCAAAATCATACTGCAAAATACTTCAAGCAAAAGCCAAATTCTCCGAAAATTTCATGAAGATTAACGTTATTCATGAAGCATTTCAAGAGTTAAGGGGCACAAACAACCATTTTTCGCCAAAATTTGCAATGGAGTTTTATTTGCTTGACCCTCATTTTCTGATAATGTCACGGTCTCCCTAACCAGGACAACATCATGTTCACACATGATAATATATATATCTTTTTAATATTTTTTTTTTTATTTATGTTGCAATTTTTAATTCTTATTTTGGAAAATAATTTTTTTTTTTAAATTTTTGCAACTAATTAATTTCATCAAATGATTTTCTTCTAATTATACATTTCATTTATTAATACATTTTTTTTTTTCAATTTGAATATTTATTATCCAAAGTGTTTTACATTTTACAAAATTTACTACACCAAATGATTTTTCCTTTTTAAAAATAAATTTTAATGTGATTTTTAAATCAATTTATAATTTATTTCATTCTGTTCTGTTTTAAAATAAATTAACAATTTTTCCCAAATTGATGAATTCATAATTTTTTCCAATTTGATAAATTTACAATTTTTCTCTATTTTTTGTGATAAAGAAATTTATTTTCCATTTGGAATCTAGTTATACCAAACTTTTGTTTTTTATATTGTGCATTAATAGTTTACATGCCAACGGCCGTACCATGCTGAATATACCGGTTCTCGTTAGATCACCGAAGTTAAGCATCATTGGGCGCGGTCAATGGGTTTTGCGTGCCATTTGGCAAATTTGGGACCTGAATGGCCGAGTTTTTGGCGCTTTGATAAATCCCGGCGGGGCCAATTTTTCGAATCCACTTTTTTTTGTAAGATCAAAGAAAGTCAGGTTTCTACCATTCCATCACAATTAATTTACTTCCCCTTCAATCATGAGTTTTCGTCTTGGCCAGCCAAGTGGGATAAGAAACAACAACAACAACATAGTTTACATTAAGAATTTTCCTTAAAAACGTGTCTTTTTGACCAATAAGATATAAAATTAAGGCTAAAATTTTCTACTCTTGAGATGATAGGAGACGCAAATGTGTTATTTTCTACAGATGTTATATATAAATATGTTTGATAATTAGAGCATTCAATTCAATATACATAGAAGAAAAATAATCTGCTTATTTCGGCTTATTTCATTTTTTTACTTTTCAACACAATAACAATTATATGATCAATGCTATTAAATGGTATAACATTAGGCTAAAATGTTATCTGACATGAGAAAAATACACATAAATTTCAGCATGAAATAAAATCACTTATAAAAATATAAATTTACAAGTATATCATAATTATTACCTTATAATTTTATAATTTTTTTCATAATTTTCTGTCTATTATCTGTCAAAACAATTGTTATTTTCGACGAAAATTCTAATTTAATCTATGCATACATCACTGAAATTTGTTAATAAAATTGCACATACATATTAAACAACAATTTCTTTGTTTCATAACATTAATACTTCCATTGATATTGAAATTACAATGCTTATCACTTTATTGAAATGATTATAAGTCACATTTTTTTTCTATTATTATAATTTGTATTCCTTTAGAAACTAAATATTTATGTTAATATGTTTGCCATACAAACAACTTGCTTTCAATACAACCTAAATATACCATTTTTTTAAAGGATACTAGAAACACATATCAAAACTATACACATAAAAATTGCTAGACATAACCAAAAGAACATATTCCGGAACTTTTATACAATTACATTACAAATTTAATACACTTAACCAACTTACACCTTATCTTACATTTAATGTTCATTTCAAGTTAAAAAATGAGAGAGGTTAATGGGACAGTTCCTTTTTTAATATCATAAATGTACTTTAATTCAAATAAGTCAAATATTATGAAAAAAAAAAATAGAAAGAAATACACATTTTTTACGTGAACAATTAAAATTTCTTTCAACTCATATCGAGTTCTTTTGTAATTATGTGCATTTTTTAAGTCGCTTTAAATAAAATCTTTTTTAGAGATATATATTTCTATAGTTTACTTATTTTTTCTTCCTAGTTGTAAAGTTCGTATTTGTATGTTTTTCTTTAACTTGATTTTAAGCCCTTTTGCCAACTTCTTATTGATAGAAATCCCGATTTTTAACATGCATTTTCGAATACATATAAATGATCATTACTTAGACTATGATTCGGTGTATCAAAAGAGTTAAATTGATGCTCATTTTGTAATAAATGTCCAACGCATACTAATTCCATTTACTAATGATAAATAGCTATATTTTATTTTCAAAATATAATTAACTATGCTTTTTTTAAGCAAATTTTAAACTATTTTCACCTACATTTTATTTCCTATACTTTTCGATCACACAATTAACATACAATTACACAATTAACAATCTGTTTAATTTTAATAAATATTCAAAAAAGTTTTTAAAAAATTTATGAAAATGTCCAACCAGTTAACTACTAAAAGGTTCGACACCATTCCTTTACACGATTGTTTATCGATTCAAAATATTTGGATATAGAAAATGCCTGCGAGTTTCGATGTTATCTAGTGAGAAAAATAAAAAATTAAAACATTTTGATATGAGTTTAAAATTTTGCAAAATTTTACTTTGGCTAAACTTTTCTATTTTCTATTAGTGGTACAAATTTAAATATATATATATCATTTCTTTATTAAAAGAGAACAATTTTATATGACAATTACTGCATGTTTTGTTTTGTTTTTTCACCCGTAAACATTTACTTTTTCCTATACAAAAGTATTTTGCACTTGTATATAATTGGCAATCATTCTAATGATTTTAATAAAAAATTAATTTAATGCGTATAGATCATCGAATAAAATTTACAGAAGGCTTTTTTTGACAATACTAGCATCTTATTTTAATTATAAGAAAACGACCCCATAAAATTTTAATCTTTCTTATAATTACAATTGCAATCCGAAATTAATATTTCGAAGCTACACATTTTACATGCAACATTTAATACAAATATATGTTAGAATCTTTAAAATACCTTTTTAACACAAAAGTCAATTATTATTTTTTTTTCATAGCGTTTGATTAAAAGAAAATTTGATTTTCAAATTTTTTTGCATTCATGTTTCTTTTATGTAAAAAGTTTTAAAATAAATTTAAAGACTTTAGAGTTCCTGTATTTATGTAATATATTCAAATTAATATTCTTATTTTTAAAAGGTCTTACATTTCTTTCTCATAATGCAGAAGATCTTGCATTTTTCAAAAAAACCCTATACTTGTCCTATGTTAACCAAACCGTTTTTCATTCGATATTTGTATAGATATCCTGATAAATATCTTATTGAATATCTTTAAAAATAGTAAATAATTATGATGTGTAATGAATTCGCATTGTTTTTTCTAATAATTTCAGAACTATTCATTAACTTTTTAATGCTTATTAAAATATCGTTTTTAAAACATTTCTTTGCTTGTGTAACAACGAAAAGTATTTTTTTTACTAATATATATATATATATATAACTCGTATAGATGATTCATATTAATTGGACTTTAAATATTTATTTTTAAATCGTTGTAAAATAAAATAATATGAATCATCAAAAAGATCTTTTTGCTAAGTATGTACTAACTTTATTTTCTATAATTTTACTATTTTTATATTATTTGTGTATTTTTTCTATATATTTAACTGTCAATAAATTACATAAAAAATATATCCATTTGAAAGTAGTTGTTCCACTTAAGCTTTTTTATAAAAATTTTGCACTAATGAGCTATTTGACGAGCTGGATATTCCAGGAATACTACTTACTGAGCAGGAAATTTCAGAAATTTTTCTAATAGTTATAAACTTATCTGTAAAAATTATAATTATCAAGTAATTTCTCATAAATTTCTAGTGATAAACAATTTAAGATATAAAATATGTATATTTACATTTTAAGGGGTTTTATATGTTTTTTCTTTTTTTAGCTTACACACAGCACATTAAAAAAAAAAAACTTCAAAGTCAATTTCAGTCTCGCATTTTGTACATCTGTATTTACAGGTACTGTTACAAAAATCTCACAAATTTTATCAAAAAATAGCGATGTTACATTCCATGAGTTATATGAATTTTAAATATTTGTATGAAAAATATTATTTTTTTTAAATATAGCATTATTGTTACACATAAAATAAATTCCCTTTAAAATGTTGATGTGTTGTGGTGTTATTGTAAAAGAAAATTAATTTTTCAGTTATATTAAACTTTTTGATTAAAAAACTTTAAAACTTTAGTAAGATAGCATTCTACCATAAATATTTTAATTTACCTATTTAACGTGAAGAAACATAATTTTTTTAAATAATTTTTCCTACAAATTTTGTTTTAAAAAATGGTTTCCTTCTTAAGATAACTTCGATTATTTTTATTTGAAATATCTAATCGTTTTTACTCTTATACTTTAAAAATTCAAACATTCTTAATAATATAAATATATAACCTTGAATTCATATATTGAATATATATATATATATATATGTGTTTACATATTGAATGTTGAATGTAAGTTACATATTTAATGTAAGTATTTTAAATTAGCCTAAAATTATGTGTATTGTACGTTTATGAAATATTTTAGCACAAAATATGTTACGTTTTCTAGGTAAAGAAAAACCTTGTAATTTCTTCCTTCCTACTGCGGTAAAAAAAAACAATGAGCCCATATAAGATGAGTGAAACTACCGTTAGTATTATATCTATAAATTTGGACATATTTATCATATACGAATATATATCTATTATGAAGAAATTTTAATTGTTTTTACTATATACTCTCTATTCAATTTTTTTCATTATTAATGCGATAAACAATTTGATGAGAAGATTTAAAAGTTTGATGAAAAACTTTGATTTTAAAGAAAATCTTTTGAAATTGATCCATAATATTTCATTTTATAGGGAATCAATCACAAATGTTTACCACCAAATTAGTATGAATATTCTACACTAGTTAAAATACGTATATATATATATATATTTCCAGAAAAGTTAGATTTAAATTGAAAAATATAATAAAATTGAATACATAAAATTTTTATTAATCGTAAAAATTATTATTTTTTTCATTGCTGTACAAACGATTAATACTTCAAAAATATGAATTAAAAAAAAAAAAATGTTAGAAAAAATGAAAAGTCCTGAAAATATTACAAAAATCAGTGAAAAAAACAATGCAAATTCATTACATATAATTATTATTTACTATTTATAAGATAATCAATAAAATATTTAATACATACATAAAAACCTGTTTGTTTAATACAGAATATATATATAGTATTTTTTTTCAGAAAAATACCGCATCTTCTGCATTATAAGAGGGTAACATATATGAATTATGTATACAAGAAGAAGTATATGAAAATATACATCTAAAATATTTTAAAATAACGTACAAATTTGAAAGTTTTTCGTTGAATATATTTTCGGAGTTTATCACTGTGTTGTTGACGTACACTCCTGCATGGTAATTTGATTGCATAGGAATGCTGCGATCTCATTTCCAGGATATCTCACGAATTTTCCCATCTATAATATAGTTTATATATGGAACCTGGTAACACAACAATTACTTTATCCCCTACAGAAAATTCTCTATTCCTGGATTCAAATAATGCACATATTTCTGCTGCTGTTTCTTAGGCACATCATCTGTATATTTCAAGGCCAATTCCAAATTTCTTCATAAGTTTTGGCGATAAAACTTATGAACTTATGATTTGTTCCTAGGAGAAGAACTACTTGGTTTTCCTTACATCGTTCAAAAACCAATAAAAAGAGTGTCACTTGAGTTGTAACGTTTAGCTTTATATTATAAATAAGTGTACAAATTAGAAAATATTTCATTGAATTTATTTTCGTAGTTTATTATTGTGCTGTTGTCATACACTCCCATATGGTAATTGAATAGGAATATTGAAAACTCTTTTCCACAATTTCTCACGAACTTTCTCATCTATAACATATTTTATTTCAATTTCTTCGCACGTTTTGGCGATAAAACTGATTCACATGTTCCTGGGAGAAGAATTATTTGATTTTTCTTACTGGACATCGTTCGAAAACCAGTAAGAAGAGTGCCTCTTCAGTTGTAACGTTTTATAAATAACTGTACAAATTTGAAAATATTTCGTTGAATATATTTTGGGAGTTTTTATTGTTTATCGGAGTTAGTGTTGTCGTACACTCCCACATTGTTATTTGACTGCATAGGAATGTTGCAATCTCTTTTCCACGATTTTGCAGGAACTTTACATCTATAACACAGTTTACTTCAATTTCTTCATAAAACTTGGCGATAAATCAAATTTACATGTTCCTAGGAGAAGAATCACTTCAGTTTCCTTACCGGAACCTCGTCCGAGAACCAATAAGAAAAGCGCCACTTCAGTTGTAACATTCAGCATTTCACAATAAATCCATAGGGTAATTGTTTATCCCATTATCTTCCTAGAAAACCAATAACTTGATGGAGCTTGGATTTCATAGATCCAACACATCTCGCAATTAGTTCGTTGAACGAAGAATGTCTGGGAGTTGAAATTTAAGGAATATTACCGAATCATTTTGGGATACCTGAACATAGGCTTAACTTCTTCATCTGTTCAAAGTGTTAGAGGAATCGAAGTTAACTTACCTTCTACTTACAGACCAATTGTAGGTCTTAAAAATATTTCCTATCTGATTGTGTATAGCTTTTATGAACTATTAACTTCCGCAGCACTGTAATTTCCACATTGCTATGGATAATTCCTTGAAATTTTTGTGCTTCAATTCTTAACTTTATTCATAGAAGTTCCCATCAGTTTCACACTTCAGACATACACAATCATAGTTAGCGTGCTCACCTTAATCATTAGACCCTCATTTAGGCCTTACTTTTATAACTCTCCCTTATTCCTATAGCTTTTGTATTCGTTGCAATTTTCGAAAATGTCATTTTTTAAAGAATATTTTTGCTTATCACCGGGACATTGTTGATTTTTTCTTCCGTTTCCCGTATAACACTTTATTTCTTTGTTATCTTTCTTAATATGGATATCATGTTGCAATTGTGCATTCTTTTTCTGTCGGTTCGTACTGATTTTTAGAAGAAGATAAGTAGTTAAACTTTGGGTTGTTATAATTGAGGTCAGAATTTTAGATGACGTCACCATAAAAATATCTAAATCCAACATTAGCTCAGAAATTGGGAGTTTCCTTTAGGAGTCATTTACGAGTTTATTAGGAGTTATTTAGGAGTTTATTATTTGGAGTTATTTCCTTTTCCTCAAAAATGTCAGTGATTTTATTTGTATCAGTAATATTTCTTTAATTTTATACATAATTATTAGTTTGTTTTCTTTTTTCAAAACCTCTATGTTTTAAAATTTGACATATAAATCCGAGGCAGCCTCTATTCATAATGTACACTGAACTTAACTCGATTTGGAGTTTTAAGCAGACATCACATCAGCAGACACAATTTCTCTTACGTTGCAAATGGGATGATTTTATGCTACTTCAAAATTCAATTTTTAATTTTCGAGTAATTGTTAAAAACTTCATTGCATACCAACGCGGATAAACTCTAAATATACCCCTTTCCCCATTGTGGTATTTTCCTTTGTTGTTGTTAAGAATAAGTTGCTTAAAATATCTTAAAATTTTTTTCCAAATGGTGAAATAAGAATGGTTATTTCTCAGCTTTGTTCTTGAGTACCTAAAACTACGCCTTTCAATAATATTTTAATATTTCAGAAAGGAATTTCTTACGCTTATCTGGTCTTCATCAAACTTTAAACCTAATCTTTTTGCTCGATTTTTAGCCTCTAAACTTCTTATTGCCAACTCAAGAAATTGGAGTTCTCTTGCTTATATCATCTCAGAAGTTGTCGTGTACAATAATTCATTCATGAAAGATACTTTATAATGTTTGGGCTGAACAATTACTTCCTTCAAAGTAACGATTGCTTAAAATAATAAGTTGCTGAAAATATCTTAAAAATTCTTGGCCTGAATGGCTGAGTGTCTAACGCTCTAGCACTCGGTGCCCAGGTTTCGGGTTCGAGTGCCGGCGGTGCCATGAATGTTTGTAGTGGTTCGGAATCCACTTTAAGCCGTAGGTTTCGGTCTCCTATTACTGTAAGAGCGTTACGAAGCCGAAGTCAGACTTCTACCTACGGGTGCTCCATCAGAACAGAAACTGCATCCCTCTTCCCTCCTACCCTGAGGGATACGACAATCTGTTGAAACTGAATCTCCCAATTCACTAGTCAACTTCGTCAAATTCTTTTCCCTAATTTTTCCCAAGCAGACATAATGTATACGACCCTTAACCAATGGACAATACTCCCTATTAATTCAATTATTATTATACACCTTCTAGGCACTACTGTTAGTTAATACAACGTAAAATACCATTAATTATTTTATACATTATAATAAAATAATGATTATAATGGGCGAAAAAGTACAATAAAATCTAAATAAAAGGCATTTTCATTTTTTCAAATGTACCAACAAATAAAGTTTCAGTATTTGTTATTAAATATTACAAAATATAAATCTCACAAGCATAAATAGAGTTGACTGAGGTGTAATTTTCATAATGAAACAAATAAACAAATACAGTTTACAATAATTAAGTGCACATTGTTCATATAATTGGACAAACCATAAATCACTTACATAATAATAATAATAAGTAATGTATTCTCAATGATTAAATTGTAAGTTTTAATCTTGTCACTGTATGAAAATTAAAAAAAAATAATTAACACCTTGCTGACTAAGCCAATGCAAAGCCTTTAAAGCTGAGGTCCGTTCTTTCCCTAAAAACTTCATTTGCACAGTAAAGCTATTTCATATGTTATTTTGTTTCGTTTTAACATTGGTGGGCTTCGTATATTTATTTATCACATGAACAACGCATTGGCAGATGATTTACGGCAGGATGTTTAGGGTTTACTGCTCCGCAATGTATTTCGTAAAGAGAATAAAATGGATCCTACAATGCCCACCAGGTCAGCCTGGCTAGATGCGAGATGGTTTTTACATTGTCACAATTGTCATCGAATATCCTTGTTTCTGAAAGTAGTGACTATAACAACGCTACCAGTGGATTTGAACCTCGGCTGTCCTGCCGACGAACTGATCATGTTACCAGATTTTTTTTCTTTCAAATAACTTTCAAATAATACATTACAGTTTTATTTAAAAGCGGCACTAAATAATTAAACACAGGAATATATAAAAACTTTCAAATTTGAAGAATTACTATAAGATACTCTTAAAATTCCACAATTTCAATTCCTTCAATACCTCACAACAAGTCATGCAGTTGTGAATGGGTTAGTTACTAAATTTTGGTTTGCAACTTCAAGGTTGCCAGGTGATAAGTAACGCTTTTGGAGAGAATGAATCAGCTATTTGATCTTTCAAGCAAGAACAATTTCTGGTCTTGTAAAATAAACAAATTTACAGCCAATACAAAGATACATTTTTTCTTAGACGTCGCATGGACTATCAGTTAACACATTTCACAATCTCATTGTAACATTTTTAGATCCTGCATTAACCATTGTTACATCACAATCAAGATTTTGCAGATTAGAAAAAAAAAAAAAAAAAGTTAAATATGGTTGTTTTAATATTAAGATTAATATGAGATATAGAAGTGATTTTATCAAGATATATAGATCTTGGTTGTAAAAGTAGAACAAATTGCTCTTATGCTATGAACTTATGGTTACTTTATTTCTTCTTTCAAAAGCATATTGATATTGTACATTATTTTTTTATTGTATTTCTTATTTTAAGTAGTAATTGTTAATCCATTACAATAAGAGCTTTTCAATATAATTATTTAAAAATATCTTATTAATAATGTATTAAATCAATCAAACTAGTTTTATATATAAAACTACTATCTTATAAAATCCATATACGCAGATGGCATAATATCTTCAAATGTTTCAGACGCACTGAACACTGAGCACAATAAATATCTGGTCATGTCCAAGACATTTATGTACATATTATGCAACGCTAAATGAAAAATGAAATATATAAAAAAATAACACAAAATAAAATACATGAACCATGCAAAGCAAACAAAATTAAATATGCAATAACAATAGAAAGACAACAAAATTGAACAGAGAACTGCACTATACTGACGGTAGCAAGAGAGAGAAAAGTATCTCATCTGCCAGTGTCCATTCATAACATGAAAGTGTAAAGAATAATTTATGCAGGGACATAAATATACAGACTTTGTTATTTATAATAAATGTATTATAAATATTTTTTGTAACAGGCAAATTTTAAACATATTGTTTTGCTCTGAAAACAAGAGAAAACCAGAATAAAAAATTCATCAAAGAGAATTTCACTTATACATGGCAAACTTTCAGCATCTGAACTATTAAATTAAACTGAACTTTTATTCCACTCGACTATAGAGCACTGTTTATACGGAATTCTTTGAACCTGTATATGCATTGTAGTAAAACAGCAATTAAAATGGCGGAATCATTCACTATATTTTGAAGAGAGAAGAAAATCTTTTGATAAATAAACATATATAAAAATTGATATTATAAACGTTTAATTAATTGTTGGCATTATAAATGTTTAATTAACTGTTGGTGTTATTAATGTTTAATTAGTATTGGTATTATAAATGTTTACCTATTAACATGATTTTAACTTAATATCAAAATAACTTAATTTCTAAAATAACATATGTTAACATTTCTAAACATTTACCATAAATATATTTTA
Source organism: Caerostris darwini (assembly GCA_021605075.1). Classification (NCBI taxonomy): domain Eukaryota; kingdom Metazoa; phylum Arthropoda; class Arachnida; order Araneae; family Araneidae; genus Caerostris; species Caerostris darwini. The sequence continues at coordinate 36,353 of BPLQ01004751.1, forward strand.
ATATAAAATATAATTAATAATAATTCAGCAAAATGTTAATTCCTTATGATATTTAAAAAAAAAAACAAGAAAAAAATAATCATTTAAATGAACAAAAAATTCCACCATTATGTTTAAAAGAAGTCAATAATGACAGCTCTTTTCTTTTAAATTTATTCGATGCGATTAATCTCATTACTTTTAAAAAAGATATTTAATTAAATCTAATGGGACTTTTCATTTTTATTTTTATGAGAGGTACTTTCAGTTTTTCGGTTAAAGTTTGACATGATAGAATAAACAACTTCACAAACAAAACAATATGAAAAATTGGTGATATCAATAAAAGGAGCCATAATGCAGCCCAAACGATCGTTAAAAAATATGTCAAAAGATTTCAGATTTAAAGAATAAAACGACTTACAAATATGGAAGTTAGAGTTTTGATGAATGAAGGTAAATGTATTTAACTTCAAGATAGCCTACGAACATTATAACACAAAGGACATCATTCTACAAATTTTACAAAATCATATGAAACCATACTAAAACAATTCAGATAAAAATCGCCATTTGCAAAAGAAAATAAATAAAATAAGGACTTAAGTTTTGGAAAAAACGCTTTATTCACCGACAGGATAAATTAAATGTTATTTAATGTTAAAGTTTGGATATAATAAAGCTTCCAAAACTGTGGCGATCAAAATATGAAGAATTCAATGCCAAGTGTGAAATGTAATTAAAATCATTAAACATAATTTGGTTATGACATAGATCTCTAAAGCGATACATATTGAAAATCCAGCTTTTATTGAAGCAACAATGAGTAAAGTGGAGTTTTAATGATACTGAGAAAAAAATGTTGCCCCAAATGTAGAAAGGATGGGCTGGTCAGGAAAATTGATTTCCAACAATAATATCCTAAAGCATATATTCACACAGGAAGGAATAATTATTACATAGGACGAATAATACTTTGGAATGCTCCCTTGTATCCACGTGTAACTCTATTAAGCATATTATAGGGCATCTTAAAAAGGAAAGAGATATATTTCAACCAAACAGTAAGTATTCTTATTAAATCATAATATAAAATATTTACATAATAAAATGGGTAAGCCCATGACTAAAATGCTAAAATAGGTGTTAAAATTCAAATTAAAACTGACCAAATATAAATGTTAATAATAATTTACTTTCCACCAAATTTTTGTATCTTATATACCTGTTCACTTTCTTTTTACACTTAAAAATTGTTGCATTTTCAGTTAGAAACAAAAAGTTTAATTACTTTAATATTTCATGTTGTTAGTTTTGCTTAATGATTATAAGGAATAAGGAAATTATTAGAAAAATAATAAGAATTAAATGACTATTCAATTCTACGCCAATATAATAAGTAAATAATTTATTTACAATGTATTTACTGTATTCAAAATTGAAACTTTCTTTTGAAGCTCACAGTATTTATGAATTTTGTAGAGACAAATTAAAATAAAAACAAATTTATAAACGTGAACTACAACATTATGTCATTCAATTATTCCAGTTTTGTAACTTTAAAATTAATTCAACTGTAAAGTATTCAATTATACGTATATCAAATTATCTCCCGGCGGTTTCATAATTAAAAACCATTGCTATGAATAATACTGTGTGGTTAGTAGAGCACGTTAAAAGGCGATACATTCTGACTGAATATTAATGATAAATATAGTTTTATATATAAAGTCAACATAGAAAGTCATTATAATTTATATTCCACTCACAATTTTTCTAGGTAAACATTATCAAGAACTTATATATCATAGAACTAAATAATTGAATTATTTGGTAGTTATCTTTCATTTAAGCAGTTTTAATCATCTAAATCCATCTATTGGTTTAGATGGTTAACCATCTAAAACAGGTTAAATTCATTTGACATTCACATATGATCAATAACTATAAAGTATGCTCATACTTAATAGTTTATAGTAGGTTTTCTTATTAATTCGTACAGGAAGTAATCTGATCCAGAATTTCAGTAACTATTCTTTATCAGAAAACATGTTAATAGTTTAGGATAGTCAATCGTTTATGTAATTAAGAACTCATGAATAATATGATGAAAAGCTCTGGAATCATTATTAATGCACTAGTTATCTATGCATTTAGTTTAATTGTTTCCAATAGTGATACAATTAAATCTATTATAATATGCATGAATAGCAATTTTATTTATCTCTAATTAACATATATGACCCGTGATTGTGAGAGTATATATAAATAATTTTGATAAATTTTATTAAGAAAAAATATTTGGGCAGAATTAAAGATTGTGGCTTTAAATAACATAAATTGGCTAAATAAAGGCAATAATTCTTATCCAAGAATTACCAATAATATTTTACATCATTAATTTATTTTTAAAATGATAATATTACATTTTTGGTGCAAAATTCTAACATTCATTTTCAATTTGGTTTTCATTGCAGGATCCATCTGTTAGTGCAAAAATCGAATACCTTTTGAAATTAAGATTTGTATTTAATTAAAAAAGTAATTAATATTTTTGGCTACTGATTTTGGAAAGTATTGAATTCAAAGAAAGTAAAACAGCACCTTTAAATGTTATGGTTTTTAAATTATGCTGGAATATAAAATGCACATACGTGAATTTTCATACGTATATATAATACTTTACAATTATGAAACTTATAATGGGAACATCTTTCTCTTATAGATTATTTATGAAATGTGTGTAAGGAACATCAGATGCTGCATGTTGAAAAAAAAAATCATTTGGACTTAAGTTGTACTTTATTGAATGTTTTGTTTAACATAGAAAAGTTTTTATGTTGTAACCTTCCTGCCACAGGAAATTTTTGATTTATTTTGTTGTTAATTTTGGATAATTGTTTGTTTTTTGTTAAAATTTGTTTGTTATTTGTTAATTTTGTTAAATTGTTAATTTTGGATAAATTAACTATTTTTTATAATTATAAAGATTATTTTAATGAAATGCATAAAGAAAAATAATTATGTCAGTTCAATTTTGTTATTTAGTAACATTTATGCCAATATCAATAAAAATTGAATCATAGTAAAAAAAAAATACCTGACAGGCCCTGACTTTAATATATCCTTAAAATTAGGATATTAGCGTTCAGGATTAAAGTGATATTTGGTTATTCATCGAAATTGCATAGAAAAGTAAAACGTGGTATCTCAATTGTCCAAGGCTGAAAGTTAAGACTAATTAAATTTTGATTATTATTTTGACGTTTATTTTGGTTAATAAAAAAATGTCCTAAATTCCTATTAAAAAAGTTGGTGTAGCAAGTTTGTGCAGCAGTAAAAAGTTAATTAATTTCAGCAACATTAAAAAATGTCTGGTCTTTCTTTAAACACACATTACATACCACGGTATATCAAAATAAAATTTTAGACAATTAATTCAGAAATTTTTTATATTTAATATCAAGTTTAGTTTCATGAATTATAATTTTCCCGTTAAAACAATGTATTATGATAATATACTTAATAACAATAACAAAAAATGCTTTCCTAGGTCAATTATGTTTTTAAAATGATTATTTTTAAAAGTTGTTTGATATTTTATTTTTATTATTTAATTATTTCAATTATTTTTTTTATTCGCTTTTTATATTTTTTGTAATTTTGTCGACTAATTTTTATTTGAAATAATTATCATTATTACAGTCCTTAATAATTTTCGTTTAATAGTAATTGTATTATATAACCCACAAAACCAAATATTTTACAAATTTCTTTTTAAAATTTTAGATATAAATCAATGTGTTTTAAGCATATGTTTTTTTAAAATTAATTTGAGACTGAAGCCTTTTCTATTAGAAAAAAATTTATAAAAGATTCAATGTTTAAAATAAAGTTTTGTTTATTCAAAATATTAATTAATATTATTTATTTTATTTCAAAATATTAAAAAAAATCAATAAACTGAATAATTTAAGAATTGAAGAATCACCTGAGCACTAAACAACTTTAAGTAATATTTTTTTTTAATTCTGAAACGTATATATCATATAAATTTTAAAAAAAAATATTGGAAAAATGTTATTTTAAAAATATATTTTCTTTAAAAATTTTCTGACAAATTCTTACAATATTTTTGTTTGGGATTGTATTAAAGTTGAAATTCAACAACATATGATAATTTTTCAAATAATATTTTTATCATTATTAGACATTTTGAACTCTTTATCGGTAAAAAATTTAAAATTTAATAAAAATATTATATTAAACCCTTCTTTCTTTCCATTAAAGCTGATAACATATCTAGGTACTTTTCTCAATATATAAAAATGTTTTTATTCTATCATGTCAAAACTTTAATAGCACCCTTAACGCCTTTAGACGCATTGTCATGTCCCATAAATTTCCATGACACTTTATGTTGTTATTTAGCCAGTTACTAACAATATTGTTATCCTTGAATAACAGCCTTTAACCTTACAGAAAAAGAAGTAACTTTTAAAATGTTATAAATTTTTCTTTTATTATGTGATAAAATATAAAAAAGGAAATATTTTAAAACCAAATAAAATTCTATATTTGGTCAAAATTTATAAACATTACAGAATTATATTGCTTTGTTTTCATGTTCTAAAATATTTTTAAATGAAAAATTTATTTGAGATACATTTTTGAAGGGACTGTAATATATCAGGATGACATTTATATCTAATATAGTAAGATAAGATTAAGATTTTTCAAGATAAGATTTTTTCAATAACAATTTTAAACAGTTTGTGGTTTTATATAAAGTAAATTGTTATAAATTTATCCTGAAATTTATTCAAAAATTTAATAAATTATTAAGAAGAAAATGAATCAAAAAATTATCAGAACTTTGAAGTTCACAATTTTTCGAAAAAAACAACCAAAGAATATTTTGCTCTCGAACATTTTTTTCCTAAATATTTTCATTATATCAACTAAACAATACCTAAACCATTAGTGCTAATCTAAATCCAAATCTAAATGCTCATAAAATGTTGTCAAATAAAAAAGATTTAAAACTCCCAAAATATTCAGCCATATTAAAAAGTGTATCAAGAAATTTGTAATTTTCAAATCATTCCAAAAAAATGCTCATTATAATGGACATTAAATGATTTTAAATGCTCATTAATGGATTAAGTCAGTTTTGCAAATTTATTGGCAAAAAAATCTCCATATTTTATTGTGAAGCTAAATTCACATCTAAATGCTCTTAAAATGTTATCAAATAGAAAAATTTTAAGACTTCCAAGATATTCAGCCATACTAAGACGTATATCAAGAAATTTGAGGAAATATTTTCAAATCATTCCAAAAAATGCTCATTGTAATGGACATTCTATTGGAACGAATTAAGAAAAGTTTGCAAATTTGTTGAACCAAAAAATTCCCACTATTACTACTAAGCAAAATACCCACCTAAATGTTCCAAAAATGTTCTCAAATAGGAGATATATAAAGCATCTAACGAGATTTAAAGATTCCGAGATGGTCAGCCATATTGAAAATGAAATCAAGAAATTTGTCGAAGAATTTTCAAATCATTTCAATAAATGTTAGTGTACTGGACATTATATTTGAAAGGATTAAGTCAATTTTGGAAATCTGCTTTATGCCAAATATTTTCTTCACTGAATATATAAAATTTGATTTATATCACATCATTAGCTGTTTCTAAATATCTGAAACACTTTATTAATTAGATAAGATGAAAAATATTCCTAACTGCTTCCATTTATCACAACATCAATTTAAATTTAAACCCTCGCATAAAAAAATTAAATTCCCCAACCATTTCAAATTAACTACTCGCTTCCGAACCACACAGATAGACTATTGCACAAAGGACTCCGGGGCAAAGTAAAAAGCAACTCCATCATAACCATTACACTGCTGTTGATACTCCATTCGATACACTTACCAATCTGAAAAGCCATCGAAAATTTATTTCTCGACCAACCGGTTCTTGGAAGCATACCTGGAGGGCACAACATAAGCGTCCGTTTCTGTATCGAAAAGTATTATTTCACAAAGGGAAGCGAAAGTTCTCGAAAATGCGAAAGAGATAGAATGCGAGATGCCTCAAAATAAACCAAGGCACTTTCTTGGACAATTTTTTTAACCATTTTTTTTTTTTTCTTCTTCGCAGATGGATGAAATCTCGTAATGCAACCTGGTCCTTTCATAATCCTTCTGCCTCCTTTGGGGCATACCTGTTTCACCGCTGGAAAGATTAGTGAAACATTTTCCAGGGGCAACAACAAAAACAAAGTTGCTGATGAAGGGATGGTGATGTGGAATAATACTGCATTCCTCTTCAAATGCAAATGCAACGTAGACGCATTTTATTGGGTAAAGTCTTAAAAGATGTTTATAGAGATTGTCGGGAATTAAGTGCCTTTAGGTCTATTTTATGTAGTTGAGGTTTTAAAATTAATCTTGCTTTGTTCAAATAATGCTTTGCTTTTAGAACTAATTAATTAGCATATATTTCGAAAACAACTCTTTTCCTAAATTTAATTAGTATCTGCCTTTCAAAAAGCCCACTTATTATGATGCTTTTATATTCACAATGCAAGAGTGAATTAATAAATTAGGGTCGAAAATTAAAATGATAGATATTAAGTACTTAATTTTTCAATAAAATAATTTTAAAAATGAAACTTGTTGCAAGATTACTTTTGGAATTCTGCTAGACTTAAAAAAAACTTAAATTATTAAATTAAATATTTTAGATGCATTATTGGCAATAAACCAATAAAATGAGCATTTTTAGTTTAATATAGCACAAGTAATTCTCTGAAGTAAAAAAAAAACAATGTTAAACTCTTAATGTTTCTTTTCTATTTCTCAAAAACAAAAAAGGGGAAAATATTTTTAATAAATAGTTATTTTTAAGTTTCAAAGATTATGAACTTTAAAATGAAGAATATATTAATTAGTTTTCAAAATAAAGAATTAACTTTCCTTTTATATTTTTAGAAAATACAAGACCTATATTTCAAATTAATGGATTTTTAATAATGACTTTAATATCTTTCATGAAATATTCGTTTATTTTTATAATTAATGGATCTGAGCAAGCTAGTATATCAAAATTAAAACTGAGTATTACAAGATCAAGTTTATTTCAGAACTATTTACAATGTCAGAAGTTCATTATACAAATTACAATGCTGCAATAAATCAACCTTAGTATTTAATTCTACACATGCATTCTACAACTATACTACATTCTACTTTATTACACATGACCATTAATAAATGAAGGGCGACTAAATTAATTTCTTCATCGTGTTAATAGGGATGATAAAATAACAAGAATTATAATTAAATAGTTTACAATTCGATAGAATAGTAAACTATTTAATAGAATTAATAGTAGAATTAAGAGATGAAGTTTGTTAATTAAAATCCTACCAATAACAGTTTTGAGTCTATTTGTAGTATTTTACTTAACAAATTTTCCTTATTAATTAGAAAAGATGCAAAGTATTCCTATCTGCTTCCATTTATCACGAAATTAAATTAAATTTATATGCACGCATACAAAAAAATAAATTTCACGCTCATATCACATTAACTACTCGCTTACCAACCACACCGGTAGACCACTGCACAGAAGACTCCGGTGCAAAGTAAAAAGCAACTCCATCACAACCATTACACTGCTGTTGATACTCCTTTCGATACACTCACCAATCTGAAAAGCCATCGAAAATTTATTTCTCGACCAACCGGCTCTTGGAAGTATACCTGGAGAGCGAGACATAAGCGCCCGTTTCTGTATCGAAAAGTATTCTTTCCCAAAGGAAGCGAAAGTTCTCGAAAATGCGAAAGAGATAGAAGGCGAGATACCTCAAAATAAACCAAGGCACTTTCTTGGAAATTTTTTTTTACTATTTCTTTTTTTTTTTCCTTCCTAGATGGATGAAGTCCCGTAATGCAACCAGGACCGTTCGTAATCCTTCTGCTTCCCTGGGGGCATACTTGTTTCACCACTGGAAAGATTAGTGAAACATTTTCCAGGGGCAACAACAAAAAAAGTTGCTGATGATGAAGGGATGAAGATGTAGAGAATCCTTCCTTCCTTCCTCTTCAAATGCAAATGCAATGTAGACTCATTTATTGGGTAGAGTTTTAAAAGATATTTATGGAGATTGTCGGGAATTAAGTGCCTTTTTGGTCTATTTTATGCTGTTGAGGTTTTAAAATTAATCTTGCTTTGTTAAAATAATGCTTAAAAATGCTTTAGAAGCAATTAATTAGCATATATTTTGAAAACAACTATTTTCCTAAATTTATTTAGTATCTGGCTTTTAAAAGCTATACTCATTACGATGCTTTTATATTCCCAATGTAAAAGTGTATCAATACATTAAGGGTGAAAATTAAAATAATAGATAATACATACTTAATTCTTCAATAAAATAATGTATAAAATGAAGCTTGCTACAGAAATACTTTTGAAATTGTGTCCAGACTTAAATACGCTTTGATACGTAAATTTAGTATTTTAAATACATTATTGGCAATAAATCAATAAAAGAAAATTTTCCTTTTAAATTTCCACACGTAATTCTCTAAAGTACTTAATGTTATATTTATATTTCTTTCAAACAAGAAAGGCGAAAATAGTTTTGTTTATCAGCTAAATCTTAAAAGAAAAATTTTAAATGAAGAATATATTGATTAGTTTTCAAACTAAAGAATTTAATTTCTCATTTAATTTTTAGAAATTACAACAAGTATACTTTTAATCAATTTTTAATAATAATTTTATTATCTTTCTTAAAATAGTCGTTTATTTTATTAGTTAGGAAATCTGAGCAATCTGGTATATCAGAATAAAAACTGAGGATTATAAGAGCAAGTTTATTTCAAAACAATTTGCAATGTTAGAAGTTTATACTTCAAATAACAATGCTGCAATAAATCAAATGTATTATTATTACACAAGATCAGTAATAAATGGACGATGACTAAATTAACTTCTTCATCGTGGTATTAATAATGATAAAATAAAAATAATTAGAATTAAATAGTTCACAATTCGATAGAATAGAAAACTATTTAATAGAATTAATAGTAGAATAAAATTTTTTAAGTAAAATCCTACAAATAAAGTTTTGAGTCTATTTGTAGGATTTTCCTTAACAAATGTTAATTATTAATTAGAAAAGATGCAAAATATTCCTATTTGCCACCATTTATCACGAGATAAATTTAAATTTATATGCTCGCATACAAAAAAATTAAATTCTCCAACCATTTCAAATTAACTACTCGTTCCCCAACCCCACAGGTAGACCGCTGCACAAAAGACTCCGGGGCAAAGTAAAAAGCAACTCCATCATAACCATTCCACTGCAGTTGATACTCCTCTCGATAAACTTACCAATCTGAAAAGCCATCGATAATTTATTTCTCGACCAACCGGCTCTTGGAAGTATACCTGGAGGGCGAGACATAAACGTCCGTTTCTGTATCGAAAAGTATTATTTCCCAAAGGAAGTGAAAGTTCTCGAAAATGCGATAGAGATAGAATGCGAGATGCCTCAAAATAAACCAAGGCACTTTCTTGGAATTTTTTTTTTTTATCGTTCCTTTTTTTTTTCTTCTTCGTAGATGGATGAAATCTCGTAATGTAACCTGGTCCTTTCGTAATCCTTCTGCTTCCCTCGGGGCATACCTGTTTCACCACTGGAAAGATTAGTGAAACATTTTCCAGGGGCAACAACAAAAAAGTTGCTGATGATGAATGGATGGAGATGTGGTGAATACATCCTACCTCTTCAAATGCAAATGCAATGTAGACGCATTTTATTGGGTAAAGTCTTAAAAGATGTTTATGGAGATTGTCGGGAATTAAGTGCCTTTAGGACTCTTTTGTGACGTTTATTTTTTTAAATTAATCTTGCTTTGTTGAAATAATGCTTAAAATTGCTTTAGAAGTAATTAATTAGCATATATTTCGAAAACGACTCTTTTCCTAAATTTAATTAGCATCTGCCTTTTAAAAACTATACTGCTTACGAGGCTTTTATATTCACAATGTAAAAGTGAATCAATGAATTAAGGGTGAAATTTAAAGTTAGAGATATTAAATAATTAATCCTTCTATAAAATAATTTTAAAAAATGAAGCTTGATGGAAGAACACTTTTGAAATTTTGTCTAGATTTAAAAACACTTGGATATATAAATTAAATATTTTGAAGGCATTATTTTTAAAAAATCAATATAGGAAAATTTTCCGCTTAATAAACCAAGTGTAATTCTCTAAAGTACTTAACGTTACATTTATATTTATTATAAATGAAAAAAAGGGGGGAAACAGTTTGGATACTTAGCAATTTTTAAAGTTTCAGCAATATGAATTGTTAACTAAATAATATGATAAGTAGTTTTACAAATAAAGAATTTAACTTACCTTATATATGTTCAGAAATTACAATACGTGTATTTTAAATTAATCGATTTTTAATATACATCATTTTATTGTTCTTTCATGATATATTCGTTTACTTGTTTTAATTTATCAATCAAAACAATGTAGTATATCAAAATAAAAAATGAGGATTATAAAAGTAAGTTTCTTTCAGAACAATTTTCAATGTGAGAAGTTCATACTTCAAATAACAGTACTGCAATAAGCGAAATTTAGTATTATTACACAAGATCATTAATAAATGAACGATGTCTAAATTAATTTCTTCATTGTGGTACTAATGATGATAAAATAAAAATAATTGGAATTAAATAGTTTACTATTCGATTGAGTAGTAAACTATTTAATAGAATTAATAGTAGAATAAATAGATAAAATTTGTTAAGTAAAATCCCACAAATAACTGTTTTGAGTCTATTTGTAGGATTTTACTTATCAAATTTCCCATATTAATGAGAGAAGATGCAAAATATTCCTATTAGCTTTCATTTACCTCAAGATGCATTTAAAATTTATATGCTCGTATATAAAAAATTAAATTCCCCAACCATTTCACATTGACTACTCGTTTCCCAACCACACCGGTAGACCACTGCACAAAAGACTCCGGGGCAAAGCAAAAAGCAACTCCATCATAACCATTACACTGCTGTTGATACTCCTTTCAATACACTTACCAATCTGAAAAGCCATCGATAATGTATTTCTCGACCAACCGGCTCTTGGAAGTATACCTGGAGGGCGAGACATAAGCGTCCGTTTCTGTATCGAAAAGTATTCTTTCCCAAAGGAAGCGAAAGTTCTCGAAAATACGAAAGAGATAGAATGCGAGATGCCTTAAAATAAACCAAGGCACTTTTTTGAAAAAATTTTTTACCGTTCCTTTTTTTCTTCGTAGATGGATGAAATCTCGTAATGCAACCTGGTCCTCTCGTAATCCTTCTGCTTCCCTTGGGGCATACCTGTTTCACCACTGGAAAGATTAGTGAAACATTTTCCAGGGGCAGGAACAAAAAAAAATTGCCGATGAAAGGATAGAGAATCCTTCCTTCCTCTTCAAATGCAAATGCAATGTAGACACATTTTATTGGGTAAAGTCTTAAAAGATGTTTATGGAGATTGTCGGGAATTACGTGCCTTTAGGTCTCTTTTATGTAGTTGAGGTTTTAAAATTAATCTTGCTTTGTTGAAATAATGCTTAAAACTGCTTTAATTGCAATTAATTAGCATATATTTCGAAAACGATTCTTTTTTAAATTTAATTAGTATCTAACTTTTAAAAACTATACCCAATACGATACTTTTATGTTGACAATGTAAAAGTGAATCAATAAATGAAGGATGAAAATTAAAATTATTGATATTAAATACTTAATTCTTCAATAAAATAATGTATAAAATGAAACTTGATGCAGGAATACTTTTGAAATTGTGTCCAGCCTTAAAATCAATTAAATATTTTAAAGGCATTATTGGTAATAAATCAATACATGAGAATTGTTCATTTAATATACAACACTTAATTATCCAAAATATATGGATAATTAAGGATGGATAATGGGTACATGGATAATTTTGCATTTATATTTCTTACAAACAAAAATGGGAAAAATAGTTTTTATTATTAGTTATTTTTAAAGTCCCAACAATATGAATTTTTAAGTGAAGAATATGATAAGTAGTTTTACAAATAACGAATTTAACTTCCCTTTTAATTTTTTATAAATTACAATACACATAATTAAATTAATGGATTTTTAATATACATGATATTGTTAACTTTCTCGGAATATGCGTTTATTTATTTTAATTAATGAATCCGAGCATTCTAGTATATCAAAGTTAAAACTGAGGATTATAACAGCAAGTTGATTTCAGAACAATTTGCAATGTGAATTGTTCATACTTCAAATAAGAATACTACAATAAATCAAATTTAGTATTATCATACAAGAACATTAATAAATGAATGATGACTAAATTAATTTCTTCATCGTGGTAATAGTGACGATAAAATAACAAGAGTTATAATTAAATTGTTTACCATTCTAACGAATAGTAATTCTGTTAAATAGTTCACTATTAGATCGAATTGTAATCAATTTAACAGAATTAACAGTAGAATTAATATTTAAAATTTGTTAAGCAAAATCCTAGAAATAACTGTTTTGAGTATATTTATAGGATTTTACTTAACAAATGTTCCTTTTTAATTAGAAAATATGCAAAATATTTCTATTTGCTGCCATTTATAACGTGATAAATTTAAATCTAAATACTCGCAAAAAAAAAAAAAATAATAATAATTAAATTCCCCAGCCATTTCACATTATCTACTCGTTTAACTACATCGCAATGTAAAAGTAAATCAATGCTCCTAAAATGTTGTCAAATAGAAAATTTTAAAGCTCCTGATGCAGCTTAAAGTTTCCGATATGTTCAGTAATATTGAAAAGTATAACAAAAAAGTTGTGAAAGTATTTTCAAATCATAAACGCTCATTGTACATAATCGACATTATATTGGAAAGAATTAAGTCAATTTTGCACATTTGTTAAACTAAAAAATCCTAATGCTAACCTAGATCCACATCTAAAGCATCTGATGAGATTTAATGCTTTCGAGATGTTCAGTCATATCGAAAAGGATACCAAGAAAATTGAAATAGGCTTTTCAAATCATTCCATTAACTGCTCATTGTAATTGACATCATATTTGAAAGGATTAATTCAATTTTGCAATTAGTTATTTTCTGAACTGAACATATTAACATATTGATTTAAACGACATCATTAGTTTTTTCTAAACATTTTAGTCTCTTAATTAATTAGAGAAGATGAGAAATAATCCCATTTGCTTCCATTTATCTCGAGATAAATTTAAAATTTATATGATCGCATACAAACAATGAAATTCCCCGATCATTTCACATTAACCACTCGTTTCCCAACCGCACAGGTAGACCACTGCACAAAAGACTGCGGGGCAAAGTAAAAAGCAACTCCATCATAACCATTACACTGCTGTTGATACGCCTTTCGATACACTTACCAATCTGAAAAAAACATCGAAAATTTATTTCTCGACCAACCGGTTCTTGGAAGTATACCTGGAGGGCGAGACATAAGCGTCCGTTTCTGTATCGAAAAGTATTCTTTCCCAAAGGAAGCGAAAGTTCTCGAAAATGCGAAAGAGATAGAATGCGAGATGCCTCAAAATAAAGCAAGGCACTTTCTTGGAAAAAAATTTTTTACCGTTCCTTTTTTTTTTCTTCTTCTTCGTAATCCTTCTGCTTCCCTTGGGGCATACCTGTTTCACCACTGGAAAGTTTAGTGAAACATTTTCAAGAGGCAGCTAAAAAAAAATTGTTGATGAAGGGATGAAGATGTGGAAGATCCTTCCTTCCTCTTCAAATGCAAATGCAAATGCAATGTAGACACATTTTATTGGGTAAAGTCTTAAAAGATGTTTATGGAGATTGTCGGGAATTAAGTGCCTTTAGGTCCCTTTTATGTTGTTGAGGTTTTAAAATTAATCTTGCTTTGTTGAAATAATGCTTAAAATGGCTTTAGAAGTAATTAATTAGCATATATTTCGAAAACGACTCTTTTTCTAAATTTAATTAGTTTCTGCCTTTTAAAAATTAAACTCTTTACATTGCTTTTATATTCACAATGTAAAAGGGAATCATTAAATTAAGAATGAAAATTAAAATTATTGATATTAAATACTTAATTCTTCAATAAAATAATTTCAAAAATGAAGCTTGATACAAGAATACTTTCGAAATTGTGTCCACACTTAAAAAACACTTTGATACGTATAGTAAATTAAATATTTTAAATGCATTATTGGCAATAAATCAATACATAATTTTTTTTTTTTTTTTTTTAATTTAGCACACGTTATTCTCTAAAGTGCTTAACGTTACTTTTCTATTTCTTACAAACAAAAAAGGATGGACAAGTTTTGATAATTAGCTATTTTTAAATTTTCAAAGATTACGAATTTTTAAATGAAGAAAATGATAATTAGTTTTTAAAATAAAAAAATTAACTTCCATTTTATATTTTAGGTGTCTGACGGTCTAGTGACTAGAGCTCGGTACCCCGGGTTTCGAGTGTGAGTTCCGGCGGTGCCATGGATGTTTGTAATGGCAATAAATATACTTTAAACCGTAGGTCTCAGTCTAATATGACTTTAGAGAATTGGGCTTAGTGCTGATATCCCTACCCTACAAAAACAAAACGTCTCCTGTCTCCAGTAGGCAGACGGACTTGGCCCACCAAGGGACCATGGGACTGTTATGCCATTGATTATGATGATGATTTATAGTTTTAAAAATTACAATACATATATTTTAAATTGATCAAGTTTTGATGTACATCTTTTTTATGATCTTTCTTGAAATATTCGTTTATTTATCATAATTAATCAATAAATGTAATTTAGTATATCAAAATTAAAACGGAGGATTGCAATAAATGTCATTGTAATGGATATCACTGTACAATGATTTGTCATTGTAAATCACTGTAGTAGTCATTATATTTGAAAGGATTAAATCAATTTTGCAAATTTGTTAAAAAAATCCCTACAACCCCTCCTACCTATAGTACTAAGCTAAATCCGCATCTACATGCTTTTAAAATGTTGTGAAATAGAAAAGATTTAAAACTTCGAAGATATTCAGCCATATTGAAAAGTGTATCAAATTTATGGAAGGAATTTTATATCATTCCAGTAAAGGCTCATTGTAATGGACACTATATTAGAAAGGATTAAGTAAATTTTTCAAATTTATTAAACCAAAAATACCCACAATTAATGCTAAGCTCAACCCACATCTTATCCTTCATTGTCAAATAGAAAAGATTTAGAGCTTCTGTTGAGATTTAAAGATTCCAAATTCTTCAGTCATATTGAAAATGATACTAAGAAATTTATGAAAGGAATTTCAAATCATTTCAAAAATGTCCCTTGCTATGGACATCGTATATGAAAGGATTATGTCAATTTTGCAAATTTCTTTTATACCGATTATTTTATTCACTTAATGTATATAAAAATGGATTTACATCGCATCATTAGCTGTTTCTAAATATCTTAAACTCTTTATTAATAAGTAAGATGCAAAATAGCCCTATTTGCTTCCATTTATCCAGAGATGAATTTAAATTTATACGATCGCATACAAAAAATGAAATTCCCCGATCATTTCACATTAACCACTCGTTTCCCAACCGCACAGGTAGACCACTGCACAAAAGACTGCGGGGCAAAGTAAAAAGCCACTCCATCATAACCAGTACACTACTGTTGATACGCCTTTCGATACACTCACCAATCTGAAAAGCCATCGAAAATTTATTTCTCGACCAACCGGTTCTTGGAAGTATACCTGGAGGGAGAGACATCAGCGTCCGTTTCTGTAGCGTCCGTTTCGAAAAGTATTCTTTCCCAAAGGAAAGCAAATGTTCTCGAAAATGCGAAAGAGATAGAATGCGAGATGCCTCAAAATAAACCAAGGCACTTTGTTGGAAAATTTTTTTTTACCATTCCTTTTTTTTTCTTCTTCGTAGATGGATGAAATCTCGTAATACAACCTGGTCCTTTCGTAATCCTTCTGCTTCCCTTGGGGCATACCTGTTTCACCACTGGAAAGATTAGTGAAACATTTTCAAGAGGCAACTAAAAAAATTGTTGATGAAGGGATGAAGATGTGGAGGATCCTTCCTTCCTTTTCAAATGCGAATGCAATGTAGACGCATTTTATTGGGTAAAGTCTTAAAAGATGTTTATGGAAATTTTAGGGAATTAAGTACCTTTAGGTATCTTTTATGTTGCTGAGGTTTTAAAATTAATCTTTCTTTGTTGAAATAATGTTTAAAATTGCTTTAGAAGTAATTAATTAGCATATATTTTGAAAAGGACTATTTTCCTAAATATTAGTAGTATCTGCCTTTTAAAAGATATACTGATTACTATGCTTTCATATTCACAATGTAAAAGTGAATCAAAAAATTAAGGATGAAAATAAAAATTATAGATATTAAATATTAATTCTTCAATAAAATAATTTTTAAAAAAATGAAGCTTTATACAAGAATAATTTTGAAATTGTGACCAGCCTTAAAACACTTAAATATGCAAATTAAATATTTTAAAGGCATTATTGGTAATAAATCAATATATGAGAATTGTTCGTTTAATAAACCACACGAAATTAAACAAAATACGTAATATACATTTATATATCTTACAAACAAAAATGGGTAATAATCTAGCTATTCCTAAAGTTACAACAAAATGGATTTTTAAAGGAAGAATATAATAATAGTTTTACAAACAAAGAACTTAACTTCAACTTTTATATTTTAAAAAATTACAATCACTTTATTTCAAATTAATTGATTTTAACATACATAATTTTATTATCTTTCTTGAAATATCCGTTTATTTATTTTAATTAATGTATTTGAGCAATCCAGTATATCAAAATTAAAACTGAGGATTATAAGAGCAAATTTATTTCGGAAAAATTTGCAATGTGAGAAGTACATTCTTCAAATAACAATGGTGCAATAAATCAAATTTTGTATTATTAAACAATGTCATTAATAACGATGACTGAATTAATTTCGTCATCGTGGTAAGAGTGATGATAAAATAACAAGAACTAGAATTAAATAGTTTGCTATTAGTTAGAATAGTAAAAACTGTTTAATATAATTAATAGTAGAATTAATAGTTAAAATGTGTTAAATAAAATCCTACACATAACTGTTTTGAGTCTATTTGTAGGATTGCCCTTAACAAATTTTCCTTATTAATTAGGAAAGATGCAAAATATTCCTGTATGCTATCGTTTATTCGGAGATGAAGTGTAATTTAGACTCTCGCATATAAAAATTAAATTCCCCAACCATTTCACATTAACCACTCGTTTCCCAACCACACAGGTAGACCGCTGCACAAAAGACTGCGGGGCAAAGTAAAAAGCAACTCCATCATAACCATTACACTGCTGTTGATACTCCTTTCGATACACTTACCAATCTGAAAAGCCATCGAAAATTTATTTCTCGACCGACCGGTTCTCGGAAGAATGCCTGGAGGGCGAGACATAAGCGTCCATTTCTGTATCGAAAAGTATTCTTTCCCAAAGGAAGCGAAAGTTCTCGAAAATGCCAAAGAGATACAATGCGAGATGCCTCAAAATAAACCAAGGCATATCCTTTAAAAAAAAAAAAATTATCGTTGCTTTTTTTTTTTTCTTCTTCTTCGTAGATGGCTGAAATCTCGTAATGCAACCGGGTCCTTTCGTAATCCTTCTGCTTCCCTTGGGGCATACCTGTTTCACCACTGGAAAGATTAGTGAAATATTTTCCAGGGGCAACAACAACAAAAAAGTTGCTGATGATGAAGGGATGAGGATGTGGAGAATCCTTCCGTCCTCTTCAAATGCAAATGCAATGTAGTCGCATTTTATTGGGTAAAGTCTTAAAAGATGTTTATGGAGAATTAGGTGCCTTTAGGTCTCTTTTATGCTGGTGAGGTTTTAAAATTAATCTTGCTTTGTTGAAATAAAGCTTAAAATTGCTTTGAAGTAATTAATTAGCATATATTTCGAAAAGACTATTTTCCTAATTTTAATTAGTATCTGCATTTTAAAAATTCTACTCATATCGATGCCTTGATATTCACAATGTGAAAATGAATCAATAAATTAAGGGTGAATATTAAATACTGAACCTTTTGAAATCAAAAAAAAAAAAAAAAAAAAAAAAATGGACCTTTCGAACGAACACTTTTGAAATCGTGTCTAGACATATAAACACTTGGATACCTAAATTAAATATTTTAAAGACATTATTGGCAATAAATCAATACATAAGAGATCCACATCTAAATTCTTCTAAAATGTTGTCAAATAGAAAAGATTTAAAAACCCCAAAATATTCAACCATATTGTAAAGGGGGCGAGACATTTGTGGAAGAATTTTTAAATCTTTCGAATAAACACTCATTGTAATGGACAATATACACTCATGTCCATAAAATAAGGATAATTCAGAATCACACAGTAATTGAACTCTAAAATAAAAATTTCACCTGTAGAATTATCACACACATCTTGAAGAATATGCAAATTACAGGAAACCACCAGATGGCGCGGATAGTACGTCACAATGACGAGAGTGTAAGAGAGGGGTATATAAGGGTGGCAAAGAAGTAAAATTGTTCACAAGCGCTTTAAAACAGGTCGCCCCCAAGTTACAACGCCGAATGAGGACCGGTATTTAGCAGTTACTGCCAAAAGAAACAGACGGAGCACAGCATCAGACCTGTCTTGTCAGCTCTCTTCAGCTACCGGTACGACAGTTTCAAGGCAGACCGTGTACAGACGCTTAGGGAAATTTAGTATATGCTCGTAGGCCTATCAGATGTGTTCCACTTACCGCAACTCACTGTCGCCTGCGATTAACCTGGAGTAGAGAGCATGCATCGTGGACACCGCGACAGTGGTCTTGTGTGATGTTTTCCGACGAGTCCAGGTTTAGTTTGCAGTCTGATTCTCGCCGGACTTTCATATGGAGAGCGCCAGGTACCCGTTACTACCAAGCGAACACCATTGAACGACACCGTTACGGTGGTGCAGGATGGATCGTTTGGGGAGGAATTATTCTTGGTTCCAGAACTGACCTGCATGTTCAGAGTGTAACGATGACAGGCCATATCTATAGAGAGGTCATTCTGGAACAACATGTACGTTTGTTTCGGGGCGCCATGGGTGCTGAATTTCTGTTTATGGATGACACCGCCCGTACTCACCGTGCAAACATTGTAGACGAATGCCTTCAATTGGAGGATATCACCCGTATGGATTAGCCAGCATACTCACCGGACTTGAATCCAATAGAGCATGTGTGGGATATGCGTGGCCTACGAATTGCAGCCCGTCAACCCCCTCCCACCTGTCAACCGGAACTTCGGAGGGCATTACTTGATTAGTGGTGTAATATTACCCAAGACCAGATTGATAATTTGATACTCAGCATGCCTAGGCGTTGTAAGGCCTGTATTGCATCGTCCGGGAGACATACTCCATATTAACCATCATACTAACCATGTTATACTGTTTTTTGTAAATAGGTTCTTTTTTGAAATTTGCTCCAGGGAGTAAAAATCGCAATTTTTATTAATTATGTCAAACATATAGTATCTTTTTTGCTCTTTGCCTTTTGTTTAATAAATAGACTTTACAAATAAGTCAAATTTGTTTTGCTTCTGTCTCTTTCTTTGCATGAACTTCATTATCCTTAATTTATGGACATGAGTGTATTTGAAAGGATTAAGTCAATATTGGATATATTGCACATTTGTTCAACCAAAACACCTCCAAAAGTAGTGCAATGCTAAATCCACATCTAAATACTCTTAAAAGGTTGTCAAATAGAAAAGAAAGCTTCGAATGAGATTTAACGTTTCCGAGATATTCAGCCATATTGAAAAGGATAACAAGAAATTCGAGGAAGAATATTCCAACAAATGCTCATTGTAATGGACAATATATATGAAAGGATTAACTCAATATTACAAATTCGTTAATCCGAAAAACTCCCCACAATAAGTACTAAGCTAAATCCACATATAAATGCTCCTAAAATGTTGTCAAACAGAAAAAGTTTAAAGCTTCTGATGAGATTTGAAGTTTCCAAAATGTTCAGCCATATTGAAAGGATATAAAGAAATTCGTGGAAGGATTTTCACATCATTCCAAAAAATAATCATTGTAATGGATGTTATATTTGAAAGGATTAAGTCCATTATGCAAATTTGTTTTATCCCGATTATTTTCTTTACTGAATATATAAAAATTTATTTATACCACATTATTAGCTACTTCTAAATATCTTAAACTCTTTATTGATTAGATAAAACGCAAAATAATCATATTTTCTTCCATTTATACCGAGATAAATTTAAGCTTTATATGCACTCGTACAAAAAATTAAATTCCCCGACCATTTCACATTAACTACTCGTTTCCCGACCACATAGGTAGACCACTGCTCAAAAGACTCCGGGGCAAAGTAAAAAGCAACTCCATCATAACCATTACACTACTGTTGATACTCCTTTCGATACACTCACCAATCTGAAAAGCCATCGAAAATTTATTTCTCGACCAACAGGCTCTTGGAAGTATACCTGGAGGGCGAGACATCAGCGTCCGTTTCTGTATCGAAAAGTATTCTTTCCCAAAGGAAGGGAGAGTTCTCGAAAATGCGAAAGAGATAGAATGCGAGATGCTTCAAAATAAACCAAGGCACTTTCTTGGAAAAAAATTTTTTACTGTTTATTTTTTTTTTTCTTCTTCGTAGATGGATGAAATCTCGTAATACAACCTGGTCCCTTCGTAATCCTTTTGCTTCCCTCGGGGCATAACTGTTTCACCACTGGAAAGATTAGTGAAACATTTTCCAGGGGAAACAGCAAAAAAAAATTGTTGATGAAGGGATGGAGATGTGGAGAAACCTACCTTCCTCTTCAAATGCAAATGCAATGTAGACTCATTTTATTGGGTAAAGTATTAAAAGATGTTTATGGAGATTGTCGGGAATTAAGTGTCTTTAGGTCTCTTTTATGTTGTTAAGGTTTAAAAATTAATCTTTCTTTGTTGAAATAATGCTTAAATTTGCTTTAGAAGTAATTAATTAGCATATATTTCGAAAACGACTCTTTTCTTAAATTTAATTAGTATCTGGCTTTTAAAAACTATGCTCATTGCGACGCTTTTATATTGACAATGTAAAAGTGAATCAATAAATTAAGGGTAAAAATTAAAATTATAGACATTAAATACTTATTTCTTCAATAAAATAATTTAAAAATGTAGATTGATACAAAAATACTTTTGAAATTGTGTCTAGACTTAAAATCACATGGATACCGAAATAAATTATTTTAAAGACATTAATATACTGACATTACTGTAATAAATCAATATAAGAGAATTTTTTGTTAAATATACCGCGCGTAATTCTGAAAAGTACTTAATGCTTTTATATTTTTTACAAACAAAAAAGGGGAAATTAATTTGGGTAATTAGGTATTTTTAATTTTTCAATCAAAGATTATGATTTTTTAAATGAAGATTATAATAATTAGTTTTTAAAATAAAGGACTTTAACTTCCCTTTTATATTTTTACAAATTGCAATATGTGTATTTTATAATAATGAATTTTTAATATGCATCATTTTATGATCTTTCTTGAAATATTCGGGATTTTTTAATTAATATACCTGATCAATTTAGTATATCAGAATTAAAACTGAGGATTATAAGAGCAAGTTTATTTCAGAACAATTTGCAATGTGACAAGTTCATTCTTCAAATAACATTGCTGCAATAAATCAAATATAGTCCTATTACAAGATCATTAATAAATGAATGATGACTAAAATGATTTCTTCATAGTGGTAATAGTGATGATAAAATAACAAGAATTATAACTAAATAGTTTACTATTCCATAGAATAGTAAACTATTTAATAGAAATTATAGTAGAATTAATAGCTAAAATTAGTTAAGTAAATTCCTACAAATAACTGTTTTGAGTCTATTTGTAGGATTTTACTTAACAAATGTCACTTATTAATTAGAAAATATGCAAAATATTCCTATTTGCTGTCATTTATCCCGCGATAAATTTAAATTTATACACTCGCATACAAAAAATTAAATTCCCCAACCATTTCACATTAACTACTCGATTCCCAACCACACAACACCCACTTCACAAAGGACTGTGGGGCAAAGTAAAAAGCAACTCCATCATAACCATTACACTGCTGTTGATACTCCTTTCGATACATTTACTAATCTGAAAAGCCATCGAAAATTTATTTCTCGACCAACTGGTCCTTGGAAGTATACCTGGAGGGCAAGACATAAGCGTCCGTTTCTGTATCGAAAAGTATTCTTTCCCAAAGGAAGCGAAAGTTCTCGAAAATGCGAGATGCCTCAAAATAAACCAAGGCACTTTCTTGATAAAATTTTTTTACCATTCCTTTTTTTTTCTTCTTCGTAGATGGATGAAATGTAATGCAACCTGGTCCCTTCCTAATCCTTCTGCTTTCCTTGGGGCATACCTGTTTCACCACTGGAAAGATTAGTGAAACATTTTCCAGGGCAACAAAAAAAAAGTTGCTGATGAAGGGATGGAGAATCCTTCCTTCCTCTTCAAATGCAAATGCAATGTAGACGCATTTTATTGGGTAAAGTCTTAAAAGATGTTTATGGAGATTGTCGGGAATTAAGTGCCTTTAGGTCTCTTTGTTGAAATTTTATGTTGTTGAGACTCTTTTAAAATTAATCTCTTTTTATATTTATAATTTAAATGTGCTTTGTTGAAATACATGCAACAAAAAAAAAAAGTTGCTTTAAATTTCTTTAGAAGCAATTAATTAGCATATATTTCGAAAATGACTCTTTTCCAAAATTTAATTAGTATCTGCCTGTTAAAAACTATACTCATTACGATGCTTTTTATATTTATAATGTAAATGTGAATCAATAAATTATGCGTGAATATTAAAATGATAGATATTAAATATTTCATTCTTCAATAAAATAATTTCAAAACTGAAGCTTGAATGAAGCTTTTTAAATTGTGTCCAGACTTAAAAACACTTTATACGTAAATTAAATATTTTAAATGCATTATTTTTAATAAATCAATACAGGAGAATTTTTTGATTGATATACCACAAGGAGTTCTCTAAAGTACTTAATGTTACATTTCTATTTCTTAAAAACAAAAAAAGGTGAAAATAGTTTAGACAGTCAGCTATTTTTAAATTTTCAAAGATTAAGAATCTTTAAATTTTCAAAGATTATGTATTTTTAAATTTTCAAAGATTATCAACTTTAAAATGAAGAATATATTAATTAGTTTTTAAAATAAATGATTTAATCTCCTTTTTATATTTTTTGAAATTACAATAAATATATTTTAAGTTAATGTATTTTTAATATGCATTTTATTATCTTTCTCGAAATATTTGTTGATTTATTTTAATTAATGAATCAGAGCAATCTTGTATATTGAAATTAAAACTAAGGTTTATAACAGTAAGTTGATTTCAGAACAATTTGTAATGTGAGAAGTTCATACTTCTAATAACAATGCTGCAATAAATCAAATTTAGTATTATTACACAAGATCATTAATAAATGAACGATGACTAAATTAATTTCTTCATCGTAGTAATTAAAAGTGATGATAAAAGAACAAGAATTAGAATTAAATAATTTACTATTTGATAAAATAATAAATAGTTAGCATTTTGTTTTGAGTCTATTTGTAGGATTTTACATAAATTTTCTAGGAATGGAATTTTTTTAGTGGGACTGCGGCTTTTTTCCATATAATTATAAATTGAAGAAATTGTAGTTAAAACAATTTTATGATTTTTTTGTTTAATATGCTCGAGCATTTTCAGTCCTCCAAATTGTATTCGATGTCTTATATGATTACTTACATTATGATGTCTCAGTAATGAAATGTGATAAATGAAATAAAGTCATGCATTTTAATTAACACATATGCTTTAGCTGATGATTACATGAAATTTTTCAAAATATAGATGCCTTTAAATTTCATAAGCAAAATCTGAAAAATAATATTGATTTCAGTAAATACAAATCTATTTCGAAAAATTTTATAATATTTAGCTTTTTTAAAAGTAATATTTATAATATGAAACAAATAACAATAATAAACTTTTTATTTAGTTTATGGCACAAAATTTATTAAAGAATTTTAAAAAATACTTGTGGAAAATCTTAGTTGTTCTTTTACAGACGGATTAAGGTACGTTTTAAAACATTCCCCTTATTTTTACTTGTTGCAAAATTCCTCTCATTTATTTTCTTATTTTTATTTATAAAAAATTGATGACAGTTTTATTTTTAAATATAATCAAGAACACATATATATACTATATCTATATCTATCTGTCTATATCTATATATCTAAACTCATGTTTGTGAAAATTGCAACACCATGAAGGAATCGTCATAATTGAAGGAAATTTAATACACAGTTGATTAGTAGTAGTCAACGGATTTCCGAGTTGTCCGACACTCGTCCATCCACTGCTTCCAAAGACGCATCATTGCTGTTACGCTGCACACGAGCGGCTACTGCACGATAACACAATCCAGCTTCACGAAGGCCGATGATTCTCCCCCGTTCAAACTCTGTAAGTTGTTCAAATCTCGTTCTCTTTCGTCGAAAAGGCATAAGTAACGATTGAGCTAACGTTTACCACTAGCAGATAACCACCTATAACCATACACGCCTCGCTATAGCCGTCTATTTATTCGGATCCATCCGCCGTTCAGAGGGCGCTGCTCAGCATACGCATGCGCTACGGATTTGAAATTCTAATCATTTGCATATCATGCGATAATTTGCATTTCCTGAAAATTTCTGCTCACTCGCGTAAGTCCTTCATAGTGTTGCAATTTTCACAAACATGAGTTTATATATATATATATATATATATATATATATATATGTATATATATATAATACTAATATATATATATATATATATATATGTGTATATATATATAATACTAATATATATATATATATATATATATATATGTATATATATATAATACTAATATATATATATTAGTATATATATATATGTATATATATATAATACTAATATATATATATATATTAGTTTTGCCTGATAGAAAAGTGTTTCTTTTCTTAAATTTTTTTCAATGAAAATATCATAAATATCATATTACAAACTAACAACTTTCTTCGACCAGATGCTAATGCTGTCAAAGTCAGACGCCTTTGTCTAGAACAATTAAATTATAAAAATAGAATAGAAAATATTTTTGTTACTTTTGACTGTTATCATAAGGAAATGGTAATGAAATTTTGACGCGCAAAATCATTTGTATTTCAATTCACTATTTTAATGAATTTCTAATTATTAATAACCAGAAAATATACATTTTATAGTTTTATAGATAAAAATTTATTACAAATTTGTTACAATTATAGTGCCTACTATATATAAAGAATTTGTTTCTCATAACGGAGTAACTTACTTGTATATTGTTCAAACATTTCAAGTGCTATGCTTTTCATTGCTTTTTTTTTAATATTTAACTGCACAAACAATATTTAAATTATTTCTTTCAAATAATTTTTAATAGTTATGGTACATTATCTAATATCGTCCTTTATATTACTTTATCAAGGAAAACTCCTCCTCTAAAAAGATGCGATTTATAAAAGTGAAAAATATAAAAATTTTAATTAATTTATCTAATATCAACATTAAAGGAAAAATGTTCTTCATTAAATGATTGAGTTAATTTGATTGAATTAATAAAAATCAAACTTTTTGCATCGAATCAAAAAAAAAAAAAAAAAAAAAAAAAGGAAAGAAATCCTTAGAAATTTTTAAAAATGTTTTAGATGTGCAGCCAGCCTTCAACGTCTTCGTTTCTTTACAATTTTTTAAATGATACCATACAAGTTTATTGAATAGAAAAGATAAAAAATAATCCAGTAATTGAATTGAAATCCGACCTAATTTGATCTAAACCTTTAAAGCATTTTTGGAACGTATTAGTGGCTTAGTATTTCTGCTACGGTTAGGAATTCTGAAAAACATTTATCTCATTAAATATTATTTTATTTCATTATGTTATTTATTGATCAAAAATCTTATATTGTGAAGGAATAAAAATTTAAATTTAATTTATACTAAGTGAAAACTTAAAACAACTGCTTAAGAAATATTTTTACAAAATTCTTCTAGAACGAAAACAGAAAAATTACTGTACGTCCACACTAATATTATTTATTCATTTTAGTAAATTTAACTTTAATGTAATAAAACGCCAAATTATATAAAACTTTCTCTAAAAATTGGAACCCAATATTACATTATGATGGCAGTACAAAATTGTTCAATAGGAATTTGTTATTTTAATGAAAATATTGAAAATCATGTCCAAAATATTTAAAATCTCTTACACCATAATTTGCAAATCAAATTCAATTGAATTTTTTTAGTATTTTTTTTTATTTTAATTTCTCAGTGGCAACATGCTCCGCTAGTGAGCATTAGGGCTGAGGTTCAATACGCTGGCGGCTTTGTTGCAGACACTGTTTCAAAAAATGAGGAGATTTGATGGCGTTAGGGACGTTCAGCATCTTGCCTCGTTAGTCGGACTACATGATGGAGTTTTTCGCGTTTTCTCCCATATGATACTCAAATTCGGAGTAGTTATCGCTAAAAATCTTCCCAGAAGCACTGCCTTTTCTCTTCTTCGACGCGGAGCCAAGTCAGACCTCTACCTACGGGTACTGATCACAACAGAAGCTACCTATTTCCCTCCATCCATGAGTAGATAACTCATGGGATGTCTTGCCGCACTTCAGGACATTGAGGATTAGACCCGGAGTATTAGGACATTGAGGACACACACAACATTTTAACTTCTGGTTAACAGAATTGCCCTTAAGAAAGGAATAAAGTATAATAAATAATTTTTTTCATAGTTTTCGAAATCTTAGTTAATTTATAAATAAAAATAAAACCCAAAATATTAACCTTTTTCAGACGCTTGGTTTATAAAAAAATCTATTTATTTAATTTTTTTATTCCTTAAATGTGATATCCCATTGATAGTCTTTAAAACTAATTAGAAAGGTATGAGTTTTTAGTTGGAGCTGTTCAATAAATTCTGATTTTACAAAGAAAGGACTTTTATTAGAGAAGTGTTAACTACATATGTTCTCTTGAAATATATAAAAACTTTGTGACATTCTTACCACAATTAACTAAAAAGTAATTATGAAATATTCTTATATCTTTACACATTATCAATGTAAATTTGAAAAAAAAATATAATAATAATAATACATTATCTAAGCATTAAAATATAAGCTATTACAAGGTCTTAATTCATTTGTAAAGAATGGATTAATGTTTAATTATTATTTAAAATTCATTATTGTCATATGGTAGTTTTTTAACGAAATGGCGATTTTAATTTTTTATTATTATCGTGACTGTTTGTATTGCTACTTCAATATAAAAAGGAAGAATAAATAAATGGAGTTTTGCTTTTGAAACTTTTACTTAGAAAATATTCAATTCATCAATGATTAACCTGAGAGATGATTTATACATAGAAATTTAAGTAAATCACCTTATATTCATGTCAATATTAATTTAACGATTTATCTTCTAAATCCTTTTCAAAGTTTCAAATAATTTTATTTTCTGATTTCTTGATTAAAAGTGGGGCTTGATGGCCGAGTGACTGGCGCTAGGTGCCACAGGGTTGAAGTTCTAGCGGTAACATGAATGCTTGTAGTGGTTTCGGAATCCATTTTAAACCATAGTTCCCGGACTAATATGACTGCAGAGCGTTGGGCGATAGGCTAACAATCCCACCCCATAAAAAGAAAAAAACATCTCATGTTACGGAATCTGCCAGTAGGCAGATGGCGTTGGCTGAACATGGGGCTGTTGCACCACTGATGATGATGACTGATTGATTGATTAAAATTTGGAGGAAATTCCTACAGAAGATTTAGCAAAATTAAAAAAGAAATTTGAAATACAATATGTTCATGCAATATATTATTAAAAGGGAAAAAAACAAGCAAATCATCGTAAATGAATCATTGAAATTCATTGGATGTAATTTGAGCATGCACATTAATTTTCTTATTTTTTAAACCCAGATTTTTTCAAGCAAAAGATAAAAATAAAATAGAAATATAGTAATATTTGGTTTGTAAATATTTCGAAAGAACTACACGACATATTTTAGCAACATTCTTAAAGCTTTGAAACATAATATGGCGTTACCAAAATTACTTTCTTTATTTCTCCCTTTCAGAAACTCTCGCATGTGAAGCAGCTTTCTAAGCGAACACTGCAAATTCCGCTGAACAAACAATCCATTGTCTTAAGATGCCATAGAACTCAGTTTACCCTGTTGGCGTAGCGTTTCTTCAACTCATCCTCTTCCAATTAAAGAATCATTCTTACATCCTAATAAAGCTAATTACTCTAATGAATACATCATCTCAAGCGCAGCGGGAACTCTGCTAAAGCAACACGCAATGCGAATGCACTCAAGAACTCTCATCAAAATATTAGATTTTTCCTTTTCCCCGGATAATGATGACTTTTCCTGTAATACCCTAAGCTCATAATAGGATCCGGGAAAATATATCTTAAGTTCTGTGTGGAACAACTTAGTGCTTCCCAAAGATTGCTCAGAGAAAACTTCACCCGGAAGAGTCTTCCGGGAGTTATTCTTGATTGCAGTTGACTTTCCCGTTTTCTTTTATTTCGGGAAAAACAGTGAGTCAAGTCCGGAAAAAACTGGACTTGGATAAATCTTATCCGAGAAATTCATGATTATTGTTAGGAGAAATGATATAAAAAGGGTTTCTTGGTATTCTTATAATACAGTGATTTTATAACTATATGTATTTCGTAAATTTTGAAATAGATCATAATTGTGACGTGTGGGAAGGCGGATATTGCTTGTGACTATTTGCAAAATATATTTATAATATTTTATTTAAAAATTTAATGATGAGTTAATCGTTTTACGTTCATGGCATATTTAAAAAAGAAGGGGCTATAAAATAGAACAGTAATTACATTTCAATTTAATGATTATTATATCTCAAAAAATCTGGTAAAATTGCATTTGTATTGTAACGTCTCGGCCTATACTACGCAAATAACCGTTTTATGAATACGGCCACTTTCAGATTCATGAGAACACTTTAATTTTTATTTGCAAGCATCATATATATACAGAACTCTTTTTACGAATTATAATTTAAAAACCAAAAGGAAAATTAAAGATATCAATAGATTTACAAGTGCAGTTCACTCCAAGGGCAGATATTTTCAGATTTTCTCATCTAAAACGAATCTATTTCACCAGGTCTGCGGCAGACCTTAATTATCACGGCGTGATATATGAAACCACAAGCTGCTAATTTTGCAAGTAAACGGAATTTCCGTTCTGATCAGTCACTTTCAGTAAAAAAAAAAATAATACTTTTTGTCGTTTCGTCGAAGAACTCTCATCTTCTTCTTCAAAAAACTCTCTTTAAGAAAATCAGTCAAGAAGGGGGAGGTGTCAGATTCCTTCAATTCTCAATGGAGTCAACATTTTTTCAACGCATGGTCTATCCCCAATCACGATGCAACAACTCATGGCATATTCCACA
The DNA here is from genome assembly GCA_021605075.1 of Caerostris darwini. Lineage (NCBI taxonomy): Eukaryota > Metazoa > Arthropoda > Arachnida > Araneae > Araneidae > Caerostris > Caerostris darwini. The sequence continues at coordinate 66,134 of BPLQ01004751.1, forward strand.
ATCCATTTGTAATTGATTCGATCCATGAAGGTCGCACAGACAATCGCTAATTTCATAAGATCTCATTATCCATACTGAATATCTGCTATCAGATTTGAATGGTAAATTGTTGTTATCATTAGTACAAAACGCTAATTGAATGTAATATAAATATCTACGATATTGCTTATCTGCTGTCAGAATTGAGTGACAGGTTGTTAGTATGCACTTGTTAAAGAATATACATTTCTTTCCCCTACGAACGAAATACTACAAGTCTTCTCATGAGAAAAATTCTGCAGTATATTAGTAGACATATATCGCTTCAGCACATGGATTCACAAACAATCGCCGTATTTGTATCTTTGACCTTTATGTAACAGCGAGTTACAGTAATTTCTATCATAAAAAAGGCCTTCAAATGTGAAGTGAAGTAATGCGATTTCTACGTGTAAAAGGAAATAACTTTCCAAAAGTTCATTGAGAATTATCTGCTATCTAAGTCCCAAAATTGTGCAATAGAAAAATACAACAACATTCAGTTACTCGTACTGTCTAGACGATTTAAAATATCATATCATATCAGAACTCTCTCTTGTAGGCCCCATCTTGCACGTGGTGACAGACAAGTCTTTTTGGCTTGAATATCTAATTGTATTAAACACTGTTACTGACCAGTTATTGTTAGAATAGCCGAACTACAAGGTGGCAAAATTCTATGCACATTCGAGGAAATTCAAATTTTTTTTTCTTTGTTTAATATTTGTTACTTGTAAATGGAGAAATTATTGAGTTATCGCGTATGTGCTAACATAAATTTTTTTAATCACTTTCTGCTCATTTTTATTTTTAACTAATCTTTACTTTTCAAATACGTTCTAGAATTATGTAAATGGGAATCCTTAACATTTCATGAAAAACTATAAATTTGCTCTAAAAAACTACACTCATGTCTATCAATTAAGGATCATGAAGTTCAGGCAAAGAAAGAGACAGAAGCAAAACAAATTTGACTTATTTGTAAAGTCTATTTATTAAACAAAAGGTAAAGAGCAAAAAAGATGCTATATGTTTGACATAATTAATAAAAATTGCGATTTTTACTCCCTCCAACAAATTTCAAAAAAGAACCTATTTACACTGAAGTGACAAAAGTCATGGGATACCTCTTAATATCGTTTCGGCCCTCCTTTCGCCCGGCGAAGTGCAGCAACTCGACGTGGCATGGATTCAACAAGTCGTTGGAAGTCTTCTGCAGGAATATTGAGCCATGCTGTCTCGATAGACGTCCATAATTGTGAAAGCGTTGATGGTGCAGGATTTTGCGCACGAACAGACCTCTGGATGATGTCCCATAAATGCTCGATGGGATTCATGTCGGGCTATCTAGGGGGCCAGATCATTCGTTGGAATTGTCAGAATGTTCTTAAACCAATCGCGAAGAGTTGTGTCCCGGTGACATGGCGTATTGTCATCCATAAATATCCCATCGTTGTTTGGGTACATGAAGTCCATGAATGGCTGCAAGTGACCTCCAAGTAGCTGAACATAAGCATTTACAGTCAATGTTCGGTCCAGTCGCACCAGAGGACCAAGTCCATGCCATGAAAAAACAGCCCACACCATTACGGAGCCACCAAGCTTGAACAGTGCCTTGCTGACAGTTTGGGTCCATGGCTTCGTGGGGTCTGCGCCACACTCGAACCCTACCATCAGCCCTTACCAACTGAAATCGTGACTCATCGGACCAGGCCACGGTTTTCCATTCATCTAGGGACCAACCGATATGCTCATGTGCCCACGAGAGTCGCTGCAAGCGATGTCGTTCTGTCAGTAAAGGCACTCGAGTCGGTCTTCTGCTGGAACAGCCCAAGAAAGCCAAATTTCTCCGCACAGTTCTAACAGACAAGTCCCTTGCACGTCCCACATTGATTTCTGCGGTTATTTGACGCAGTGTTGCTTGTCTGTTAGAATTTACGACTCTTTGCAGACGTCGCCGGTCTCGGTCGTTAAGTGCAGGCGGTCGACCACTGCGCTGTCCATGGTGGGATGTTATGCCTGAAATTTCATACTCTCGTCACACTCTTGACACAGTGGATCTGGGAATGTTGAATTCCCTAACGATTTTCGAAATGGCATGACCCATGCGTCTAGTTCCAACTAACATTCCGCGTTCAAAGTCTGTTAATTCCCGTCGTGCGGTCATCATCACGTCAAAATCTCTTCACATGACTAACTTGAACAGAAATGAAAGCTCTGCGAAAGCACTGCGCATTTATACCTGTTCTACGCGATGCTACTGCCATCTGAAAATTTGCATATTGCTATCCCATGAGTTTTGTCACTTCAGTGAACAAAAAACAGTATAACATGTTTAGTATGATGGTTAATATGGAGTATGTCTCCCGGACATGCAATACAGTCCTTACAACGCCTAGGCATGCTGAGTATCAAATTATCAATCTGATCTTTTGGAGTGATTATGAGACGGACGCGCTGTCTACTGCGCTACCGAGCCTTAGCTGCAAACGAACGTGCATGTTGTTCCAGAATGACACCCCGGTAGTTGCGGCCTGTCATCGTTACACTCTGAACATGCAGGTCAGTTCTGGAACCACGAATAATTTCTCCCCAAACGAGCCATCCTGCACCACCGTAACGGTGTTCTCTTGGTGGTAACGGGTACATGGCGCTCTCCATATGAATGTCCGGCGAGAATCAGACTGCAAACTAAACCTGGACTCGTCGGAAAACATCACACAAGACCACTGTTGCGGTGTCCACAATGCATGCTCTCTACTCCAGGTTAATCACAGGCGACAGTGAGTTGCTGTAAGTGGAACACATCTGACAGGTCTAAGAGCATATAGACCAATGTGCCCTAAGCGTCTGTACACGGTCTGCCTTGAAACTGTCGTACCGGTAGCTGAAGAGAACTGACGAGACAGGTCTGATGCTGTGCTCCGTCTGTTTCTTTTGGCAGTAACTGCTAAATACCGGTCCTCATTCGGCGTTGTAACGCGGGGACGACCTGTTCTAAAACATCTACTCACATTACCATCATCTTATAATCGTTTCCAAAGCCCGGAGATGAGACTCTGCGCGATTCCAAGTTCCTCGGATACTTCCAGCAGGGTACGTCCACATTCCAGTCGTCCGATAATTCTACCACGTAAAAAATCATCCAAATGCTTCCTTTGTGCCGTAACTATGCGGTTATTGCACTGAAAGGCTTTTAAAGCGCTTGTGAACAATTTTACTTCTTTGACAGCATTGTTTATATACCCCTCTCTTACACTGTTGCCATTGTGACATACTATCCGCGCCATCTGGTGGTTTCCTGTAATTTGCATATTCTTCTTCAATATGTGTGTGATAATTCTACAGGTGAAATTTTTATTTTAGAGTTCAATTTCTGTGTGATTCTGAATTATCCTTAATTTATGGACATGAGTGTATCATATCAGAACTAGTTAACCACTCTCTTGTAGGCCCCATCTTGCTTTTGGTGACAGCCAAGTCTTTTTGGCTTGAATACCTAATTGTATTAAATACTGTTACAGACTAGCCGAACTACAAGGTGGCAAAATTCTATGCACATTCGAGGAAATTCAATTTTTTTCTTTGTTTAATATTTGTTACTTGTAAATGGAAAAAATATTCAGTTATCGTGTATGTGAACCATAATTTTTTTTTTAATTACTTTCGGCTCATTTTTATTTTTAACTATTCTTTACGTTTCAAATACGCTCTAGAATTATGTAAATGGGAATCCTTAACATTTCATGAAAAACTATAAATTTGCTCTATAAAAGTAAATTTAAGGAAGAATCATCATTAAAGTTTTAAAATCATAAACATGTCGTATTTTTAATGCAATTATTAATAATCTTTAAAATTAAAAAGATAATGATTATCTAACTATAATGTAACAGGAAAATGTACGATACAGAAACGCATTAACCTTTTTTTCCATAAAATTTTTCTAGTTAATGTATAATATATGTCAATTTCAAACAATAATCGCCTTGACATTTTATCATATTTTTATAACATTTTTATCTAAAATTTGTCTACAATGTGTAGCGTTAAAAATACAAATGACAAACTAAATTGAATTTTATGAAATAAAAGGTCCTAGCTGGGTATAATCAAAGAAGGAAACTAGATAATATTTAATCATAGCTAATTTTATTTTTTTATTCTTTCAATATAATAAAATGGGATGATCAAAATTAAACATGTTGTCTAGATAATTTTAACATGCAAAATTTCTGTAAATTATTTAGTATAAGTTAAAACTGATAGATAATTTTAATTATTCAGTACAACAACTTTAAAAAAATTAAATAAATATTTAATTATTAAATATAGTTGGATGAAAAATTCAATTTGCTCAAACTAAAACTTTTAAAGAATTTTAATATTAATTTACAGTGCTGCAGCAATAACAATGTCATATTTCCAAAAAAAATAAAAAATATGATAAAAACTTTCAGAAATACTTCAGAAAATTTCTGGAAAGAAGCTGCATTTATTCATTTATTATTAATATAGTGTGCTAAAATAAATTTTTAATTTTATTTCATGTCTGCTATTATCAAATCAATAATTAGAAAACAGTACATTTTTCTTGTAGTTAAAAATACAGGCATATACGTCAAACTTTAAGAATAACTACATTCATACAAACATTCTTTCTCTTTATTTTCAGCGGAATGATGCATGTTCAAGTAAAAATATATAGCAATTTCAATTTCTTAGTGTATATTATATATATATATATATATATATATATATTGATATTTACGTGTGTGTGTGTCTTTTAAATACTATAAAATCTTCCTAAACGCTTTGAGTTAATATTTTTTTGGGATTTTAACATTCTTTATAATTGCTTTTGCATTGATTATCATCTCTATGAAAAGTGTGAGTTATCTTTTATGATTAACACGTTCATAAAAGTACTAATTTTTAATACACATGCAGTACACTTCTTAAAAGTGCTGATTTTCATTGCATGTACAGTACACGTTCATAAAAGTACCGTTTCTAAAATTACTGATTTGAAGTACCGATTTCAAAATTGAAATTTTGTCTATACCTATGACTTTGATTGATTAAATTTATTTTGGCTATTATTAAAATTTTTCTCTATGTTTAAGATCTAGGCCTATGATTTATATATAATAGACAATTAAATCAAAAAAAGCATGAATAGATGAAATAATGCTTCATTGCTGATCCAATGATATTTGCAAGTTAACATTCAAGAGTACTAGTGTTTGATTGAAAAATATATAGTCGTGATTCTAATTGTGTAAGTATGTTTCAAATTGACTGTTTGGTCAAACTTTTACTGGTTTTTTTTTCAAGGTGATATGTAAATTTTAAGAAATCTGTTCTTCAAAGACCTTCTCGAAGACATTAATCTTCTTGTGCTTGGCTGTCAGATCAAGGTGTTGCTTGTCATCAAATTTTGCTAACCTCAGAAACAAGCCATAATTTGTATTGTATATATTTGTAATATTTTGTGTTCAATCACATGCTGGCATCTAATAAACTTTAAAAAAAACTCTTTTTAATTCCTTATTACAATTTTTTTATAATAATTAATTAAAAAGGAAGATTCTACCGAAAGTATTTGCTCATTCTTAAATATATGCCCCTTTTAATTTCTTATTATTAAATTATTTTTTTCTTCTTTTTCATACACATTTATTATTTAAATTAAACATTTTATTTTTAACTTTAAAATAGCTATTATTTAAAATGATATTTTGTTCTTATGTCATACAAAATCACTGTGCCAAAAACCATTTGTTTCTAAAAGGTCATGAAAACCAACCTGCATTTACTTTCTATAAACATCCTGCGTAGAAAAAAACCACACCTGCCGGTCCATATAAAACGCTCGTAAGAAAACACCTGCAATGGCTCAGCTATTGAGAGATTATTGTTTCGCGAGAACAATGCCATACTTTCCTCACATAATAACAGAAAATGATGGTCAAAGTGAACGAGAAAAACACTGGCGTGATAGAAATCGTTTCATATTGGATGGGAGGTGTGCTATCCAGAAAATCGCGCCCCAATGAGGGCGTATTTTATAACGTGTGTTTTATGTGACTTGCGTGTACGAGACGCATCAAATGACGACCATAAATCTTGTCTTTTATGTTTTTCCAGTTACGAATAAAAACTGTTTTTTGGCAAATGACATAAGGGAATTGAAAGAATGTCAGAATGGTGATCGCTCATAAGTGTAGATGTTGGATTTCAGATCTTGAAAGGAGTTTTCACTTGTTTTTTAACACCGTGATGCATTGTTAGCATTGTGGATTAAAAAACAGTTCCACGTAGTACGATATTTTGGGTGTTAATTTGACTTTTTTTTAAATTTCATTGTATCATTGTTTAATTTCAATAATTTTATTGTTTTCTGATTAGTGTGCCCAATCCTCATTTCTTATGTACTAGATAATTGTTTTAAATACACGATAATATCTCCCTTATACGTTAATTTTCGTTCTTTCTTGCATTACGTATAAGTGTGAGATTGCCTTATATTTAAAGCAATTATTTAAGTTATATAACGAATGTAAGGAGTTAACGAATGTGGGTGAAGGTTAGAATAGCCCCACTGAAGCAAGGGTATGTCATAAAAGGTGACTAAAATGGGTACCCAACGTGTAGGGGTATAACCGACTGGGGCAAAGTTAGACTTTACTCTTTTGGGTGCCCCATGTTTTGGTGCCGCAAATTCAAGCACAAAAAGAAGCTGCATTTTTACATTTTATCATGAATCGCCGGTTTAAAACATACGTGTCCATAGATTTGGTCTAGATGTTGCTGTCGACCAAGTGGGATAAGAAACAACACATAAGGAAGCTATATATGGAATCTTTCACTTATACACAGAGCAAAATTAACAGTAAAAAATTAAACAGAGCAAAATTAACAGAGGACAAAATTAACAGTATAAGCCAAGGATGCATATAGCATAGAGAAATGTAGATATTTTTTTATTCCCGACCAGTTTTTAACAATGTCATACTTTCCTCATATAATAAAATAAAATAATGACCAAAGTGAACGAGATAAACACTTACAGCACGAACTACTTTCTATAGTCATAAAGAATGGGGTTCACTAAATTAATATAATAATAACAATAAGATAAAAATAATAATAACATAAAAATCAAAAACATATATGTTGTACAATTTTAATAATGCAAAAAAGTTCTGTGAAGTTCTTAAAATTATTTAAAACAGTCTTTTTAAGTTAAATGAAATACGAATAATTAATTCAAAAGAATCACACACAACAACGAGTGCACACAGTTGAAGTATTTTTGTGCTACATCAATTATTTAATCAAAAGTCTTGACGCTTATTTCTTATTTGCTTATTTCATTATTTCACTAAATATCCATGATATTTTTTATTGTTCATCCAATTCCATAATCACATAATTTTCATCCATAATCATAATCTCATTAAATTCATCAATCATCTCAGTAATGGTTTGCTTTTCTTCCACTTACCGTAATTTATTTAATCAGACTAGCAGAGAGGTCTTTCTTTTTTATATTCTTGTGAAAGAATTGTGCTCTAAAAGAAGTTTTGATTGCAACTTTCTTTCAGTTCTTTTCCTGAAGTGCCTAGCTCAGGAAGAACATTAAGATTGGACGCTTAAATATTTTTCATTTTAAGAGTGTGCAAAAATTGTTACAATCGACAATTTTTTTAGTAAACTTTTCCACAAAAATAATAACCCAATCGAGATAAATTAAGAAAATAAAAGGAAAAAAATGTTAATTTATATTCATATATGGAAGGTAGTAGAAGAAACTAATCATTTGAGAAATGTGAAAAAATTGAAATTCAGTTTCAGAATTTGCATGGTTAAGTAAAAATATCATTAACTTGTGATATAGAAATCATCTTTGAAACAATAATGTATTAACGAAAGGCAAATAACAAAGTGCTGTCAAAGTTTTGACACAAGGTGTGAAGATTAATATTTCTGTGAAATATATATAAAATTCTTGATGTATAAATAAGATAATTCCATCATAAAAAATCATTTGAAAATATTTTTAAATTATTCTTATTTAAAAGTATTCTTAGACGAAGATGATAATCATTTATTTACATGTTAAAAAACTTAGAGTTAAATTTATGTAAAAAAGCAAAAATATTATTTACTATGTGAAATTGTTTAAAAATGTAAAAAAAATTATTTTTTAAATCCTTATAAAACCTTAATCCTTATAATATCCTTATAAACTTACTTTTAGTTAAACACAATATTTCTTATCCTACAAATGCACACATTAAATTAAAACAGTATAGAAATTATCACCAATAACTGTAACTGTCAATCATAACTGCTGTTGTATATCAATAAAATCTTTCATTTTCATTAGCATTTGGGAATTATAGTAAGTAATTACAGGGTTAGAGTGGCAAATGGATTTTATTTATGGAGAGGGGAACACAATACCATTTGATGTTTCTTAGCGTACTGTAATTGTAATAGATGCCACCAACATACAGTTTGTTCACTATTTAGTGGAAAGTATACGATTGAGAATTTAATATACGAACTATACATTTTATACGTTATATACATTATAATTACAAATATCATCTCTTTATTGGAATTATAAAATAATATTATTATATAACATATATCATTTATGCTTAATATAAGGTTTCCTTGGAATGTGATCCATGATATGCACAAAAGTGCGAAAGAATAAAATAATACTAAGATTTCTGAAAAGTTGGTCAAGATTTCAAAATTTCAAAATTTTAAAATAACTAAATATTTTCTGAATCTTTGCGATATTGCCATAGAACTAGGGGTTATTTTCCCTTTTAATAAATACCATAAAATTGTCATCGTCCCACTGCATTCATGTAGCATCGTCATATTGCATATGTATCCTAGATGTACAACTAATAATATTATCAGATCCATGCAACAGATAATAATATCATGTTTGTGTAATTCATAAATCATATAAATGCATTTAATAATAATATAATTTATTGCACAGATTTAAATGAAATATGTTAGATTTATTCACTTGTGAGTAAAAATAAAATTAGTTATTCGTTTTCCCTTCTGAACCCACGGATTCACGAGAGGTACACGGACCCCAGTTAAGAACCTATGCTTTATGTTAATTTAAAAAAAAGCCATACAATGAAATAAAAGACACGAAGTTAAATAAAAATTCATTTAATAAAAGAAAATACATGAATAAGATCTCATGTAATGAATAAGAACTCGTGTTATGGACAAGAACTCGTGCAGTGACAAGAACATGCTGGAATATATGCAATCAAAAAACTTTGCCAGATTTCTGTTTATTGTTGTTATTGTTTTATTTAGTTTAGATTTTATGTAATGGAACAAGATTGAATCTTTTATAGACATGATTGTCTTAATTGCATAAATATAAAAATGATCGAAAGTAGTTAGAATATCTTTGATTTTCAATACAACTAGTTTATTTTGTACTTAATAAATATATGAAAATAATACACAAAGAAAATATTATTAATCTCGTTAGTAATGGAATCTATGGGACAAAAATAGGTAAAAATTATTTGCAGAATTAATGAATATTAACTATTTGAATTACTAATATTTTCAGTGATCTCTCAAAAAATTATTTTAATGTATTCATTTTAAAAGAGCCTTATTTAAGGGAATAGAATGGACTGACATATTTAACATTTCATTCAATTCAAATGAACATGAATATGGAATAGCAATTATTAATTTCTGATAAATATTATTAATATTTATTTCTAAAATAAATTGAAAGCCATTCTTATGTAAATAAATTTAGATTCCATAAATAAAACTAATGAGTCTTCATATTTATATATGTATACATAAATTTAATTTTTTTTTTTTTTTTTTTTTTTTTTTTTTTTTTTTTTGCAGCAAAATCCAATGACTGAATTAACACATTTATAAGCACTGTGAATGCATATAATTAATATTTTAAAATTATTAATTTGTCGTGCATAAATATATATATATATATATATATATATTTGATAACACCAGTTTTTTTCTTGTTGAATTCATGACATATGAGTATAACCAACAAATTCAAATGTTTTCAATTCCCCTATTAAACTTAGTTCCGAAATTTCTGGTAAAAGCCATTTCTATAATTTATTGCTACCTTATGGCACTCAGATCTCTCCCTTGTAAGATATTCCACATCATTTAAGTGATGTGTTTATAATTTTTTCTTTTTGATTGTAGAAGCTTTTTAACCTTTTTAGCTCACGAACGTGGGTTTTTTACTTTACCGTGAACTACTGAAACCAAGCTCTTTAAATTGCTTAAGATTGTTAATAAAATGAAGTAAATCAATTCTTGTTTTTCCTTTGTGAAAAATATCCGCTTGGCTTTCGACTATAACTGGTAGCAACTTCAGCGTTTTTACAGAAGTTGCTAGGATTTTAAAAGCATGAAAAAAAAACTTAAACATGACAAAATTCAGAAGTTTTGATTTGGAACAAATTCAATTTTCGGTTTTGCTGACTTTGTCGCTCTGTTCTTCTGGCATTAAAATCTTTTTTTGCCGGTGACCTCTGCTGCTTAGCAAAGAAGCAGAAGTCAGGAATAATCATTTTTATGTGCTTCCATCGTGTGTTCTTCGTCTCCGATATTCTCCTTTTCCTAGAATCTTCGATTCGTTAAATTCCTGTAGTTTTGAGTTCCTTCTAATCCTTCTACAGTTATACTGTATTTCAGTCTCTCACTTTTCTACAGTGTACTTTCAAGTTTTAGGCTTTAAAAAATATGCATTAAGTGTTCAATGTATATTCTGTAATTACACCAATTTCGGCGCAATTCTTACACCTTAATTGCGGCGCATAACTGAAGAATTAGGTTCCTACACTAATATCTATTAAACTTAGTTCCACATTTTGTAGTAACAATCATTTCTAACTGTTGTAATTCTGTGATTTACGCTACATGATGGCTCTCAGCTTTTTTTTCTTCTATAAGATAATTAACTCTGTCTGTGACGTGTTTATAATTTTGAGGTTGCAGAGATTTTATAATACTCGCAGCTTGTGAATATGACCTATCGAAACTGGAAACAAATTCTATAAATTCCTTAAAAATATTAATAAAATTAAGTAAATAGATTCATGTCATTTCTTTTATCATTATGTAACTCATAACTTTTTCCATGCAAGCACACACACACATGTGTATATATATATAAATATGTGTGTGTGTGCGTGAGTTGGTGTGTGTTGTGTGTACGTGGATATCTGTGTGTGTAGATTTTATTGCATTTGGATAGAATTTAGTGCATAATATATAAACTCTCTCTGACTCAGGTGTAAAATAACACCGTTAGTGAGATAGAAGAATACGAAACGAATGCAGCTGTATCTAGACTTCTTACGATACTGATTCTTATGATATTCTAGTATGTTTATTATAATATTAAATTGTATGTCTTATAGATATGTAATTGTAAAAAAAGGTGCATTAAAACTAATGCAAAACGAACAGCCTGTTCTCTTAAATTACGCTAGATATCGTAATTTTACACCACTACGCTGCAAAAATTGGATTTCGTCCTTGGATGAGGTCGTTCACTCGTACGAAGTAGAAGTTTGAAATAGATATTCTATCTCGTTTAAAGCAGCTATCCTGGTACCAATTTGATGTGCCGAAAGCCATATGCCGGCCTAGTAGAGATTTTCGAGAGTTCAGTCACCCTGTCAAAATGTTCTAGATAAAACCGACAACCTGGCAGAAATGGAGTTCTCGATAAACTGCTATCGGGCCACAGAGCTCTGGATCAAGACCTGTCCTAATACAGAGATTATGATTGGTTTTGGATTAAACTGAAGAGTTTCGGATTAACCGCCGCCTCATGGTACAAAGTTCCTGGTTGATTTTGCGGTCACTACGACGTCAGTTTTCAATATTCATCTGAAGAGGGTGTACTCTTATATCTTGCAGGAATATACTTCATTTTTTCCAATAAGAGGATTTTCACCTGGCGTTCGAGTGGAAATTTATAAAAGCCATTTTCAAACTTCAATTTACAATAACTTTCGCGCCGTATTTTTCTTGTGTTAAATTTAATTTCAATTTACATAGTTATATTTCCCTTAAAACTAAAACTTATAGCATATAAGTAAGTTTTTTTTATTTTATTGTGCTTAAATTCAAAATAGAAAATAATCATTTGTTTTGAATATTTAATGTCAATTTAATTTGTTTAAATTTTATGTAAATACTTTTATTTGTTTTATTTAATCAATATTCGTTTCATTTTTCTCGTATGCATAATATAGATATTTTATGTCATGGGAAACGCAATTTGATGTTTTTAATTGGAAAGTTTCTTTAAAACACTTTTTCTGAATATTTTTATATTTTATATTTTAAACTATTGTCCAATTGTGAGTGAATATCAGTTATTATTATTTATATTTGTAAATCTAAATTTAAAAAAAAAATTTTAATGGCTTTGGAAAAAGGTCTTAAGAGAGACTTGAAAACTTGTGTGAAGAGTTATTAACTGATTAACCTGATTTTTAAAGTATAGATTATAAGAATGAGGGGGGGATATCTAAGAGTGATTACAAGGATGAAGGGGTTAAACACACTTTTAACGGAGAACGACGGATTCCATATACAGCTGAATAAGCAGTAGAGGAACGATGGCGTATAGAAAATACCAACGTCAAAAATATACATGTGAATTTCAAAAGTTGCGAATGGCAGATGAAAACTTACAGCATTATATTGGCTAGGGTAACATTCATTTTATAGAATTTAGGAATTTAATGCAGAAGTTCAATACTGAATACTGAATTTATATTTAGTTATTTTCGGGACGCAAACTTGTCGCGTATTAATACCGGAAAAAATAAGGTCTCACAATTATTGAGATTTCTTCCTTAGAAATAAATTAGTTAAATGTTCATGAACAAGAAGAAAAATTATCATTATAGTAAAGTAATTTTACTAAAAGGATTTTGATTGACCCGCAACAAATTCTGTCAGTTACTTGATACCCATATGAAAACTGAAGACAATACCTGTCGATAATTTTATCAATAGTTTTATACGTTCTTTGAAAGTTGAACATCAATATTGAAATTAGCATTCGATCACTAAGGCATTTAATAATCACGTATCAAATTAAAAAAAAAGTTATCACTCATTTTAGAAATAAATGTAACAATATGGTTTTAGTTAAAAACTTGATAATTATCAGGCAGTAAAAAGAGTTCAGCTAGGAAATAGCATAACAAAATTGGTGAGATAAGTTCGTCTAGAAAAGGACTTCCTTATAAGTACGAAACCAGGATTATAAAAAATTTTACGAATGTAGAGACAGCAGACATTTTACGATCACATTGTCTTGAATGACTTAAAAAACAGAAACCGTTCAGCTTTCCTACTTAGAGCTAATGAAAATCAGCCTTGTCTAATGGAAATCAGAGCTAATCATATCAATCAATCCGTTCTGCAATTATTAAAGAAGAAATTCACACAAAAGAATAAGATTAATAATAACACTGTAGTCGCATTTGTCAACACAGGTAGCTCCATAAACCTTGTACGAGATGTGTGTAATGAATTGGTTAGCACTCTGAATATTTCTAATAAACAAATATTTTTAGCAGGAATTGGAGAATCACATATTTCAATTAAAGAATATTTTGAACAAGAAGTTAATATGCACAGAAGTGACAAAAGTCATGGGATAGCAATATGCAAATTTTCAGATGGCAGTAGCATCGCGTACAACACGTATAAATGCGCAGTGCTTTCGCAGAGCTTTCATTTCTGTTCAAGTTATTCATGTGAAGAGGTTTTGACGTGATGATGACCGCACGACGGGAATTAACAGACTTTGAACGCGGAATGTTAGTTGGAGCTAGACACATGGGTCATGCCATTTCGGAAATCGTTAGGGAATTCAACATTCCCAGATCCACTGTGTCAAGAGTGTGCCGAGAGTATGAAATTTCAGGCTTAACATTCCACCATGGACAGCGCAATGGTGGACCGCCTGCACTTAACGACCGAGACCGGCGACGTCTGCAAAGAGTCGTAAATTCTAACAGACAAGCAACACTGCGTCAAATAACCGCAGAAATCAATGTGGGACGTACAAGGGACTTGTCTGTTAGAACTGTGAGGAGAAATTTGGCTTTCTTGGGCTATTCCACCAGAAGACCGACTCGAGTGCCTTTACTGACAGAACGATATCGCTTGCAGCGACTCTCGTGGGCACGTGAACATATCGGTTGGTCCCTAGATGAATGGAAAACCATTGCCTGGTCCGATGAGTAACGATTTCAGTTGGTAAGAGCGTATGGTAGGGTTCGAGTGGGGCGCAGACCCCACGAAGCCATGGACCCAAACTGTCAGCAAGGCACTGTTCAAGCTGGTGGTGGCTCCGTAATGGTGTGGGCTGTTTTTTCATGGCATGGACTTGGTCCTCTGATGCGACTGGACCGAACATTGACTGGAAATGCTTATGTTCAGCTACTTGGAGATCACTTGCAGCCATTCATGGACTTCATGTACCCAAACAACGATGGGATTTTTATGTATGACAATGCGCCATGTCACCGGGACACAACTGTTCGCGATTGATTTGAAGAATATTCTTTACAATTCCAACGAATGATATGGCCACCTAGATCGTCTGACATGAAACCCATCTAGCATTTATGGGACATCATCGAGAGGTCTGTTCGTGCCCAAAATACTCCACCATCAACGCTTTCACAATTATGGACGTCTATCGAGACAGCATGGCTCAATATTCCTGCAGAAGACTTCCAACGACTTGTTGAGTCCATGCCAGGTCGAGTTGCTGCACTTCGCAGGGCGAAAGGAAGGCCGACACGATATTAAGCGGTATCCCATGACTTTTGTCACTTCAATGTAAGTTTGAATAACATCATTTCGACATAGGATGAAGTGTCAAGATCACAGTTAAATATTCAGGTGAATCTGATATTTTATGTCAGGCTTCACTAAATTTCACCAATAATAATATTGAATTTTGAAAATTTGAAGCGGAGACATGGTTAAAACACAAATCCGGATTTTACCTCTACGATGAAGTTTAACTAATTTTAGTGACGCACTAATAAAAAAGTAACTTACGGACTTGATTTTTTGGTATAATTTATATAATACTGAGATAAAATTGTGCCAAAAAATAGCAACCTTTCTACCTGCTATAATAGAATTTTGCCTAAAGAAAGAGAGAGCTTTAAATCCATACATAGATGATTTGTAAAAGTTTGAAAACATGCTATGATTTATTGAAACAGAAGATCAAGACAGAAGAATTTTCCCATTATAGTTGTTGCTGTCTCATCTTTATTGGAAGTAGGCTATGGTGTAAAAAGTAGAGTATGGTATAACTCACTAAGACTAAGTTAAGAACCAAATGAGTCTATCAAAGAGAAGACAGTCAACCTGGATTCTTGAATGGTGTTATTCAACCTCTAAAGTGCTTCAATTCTTATCAAGAGCATTAACAAGAAAATTCGCATAGCATGTAATGCTTACAAAATTGTAAAAATCTCACTAAATGAATTAAATCCATTTTGATTTTAATTCAATTTCAAATAGGTGACACAAAGCATGGAATAAAGCGAGCTTTTAACATAAAAATTATCTGAGTAAGAATTTAGGTTATTGTTTATACTATCAAAGATAATTTTGGATTTCGGATTTCTATCGTATGAAGCATAAGGTGGAAAAAGGCTTTCCTTTCACATATCTGAAATTAATGGGGATGGCAAAAATACCATTTTGAGATAAAGCTGAGTTTAATGTTGTACTTCATCGACGTAATGGAAAATACACTGCTCATAGTGTTGCCAAAATCGATGATGGAGAACCAAAGAAGCAGATTGAGTGATTAAATCGTTTGCGTGCCATATCATCAGACTGTGGTAGACTCCGTCTTGTCTTATTCGAAAAACTAAATAGCAGATTGATCAACTGGTTTCAGATTGCTCAAATACCAGGTCTAAGTGCAAAAGTCATTCCTTGGAAAGTTTCTACATAAAGAGGATTTTCCAAACGCAGATTGATTCGAAGTCGTTCTAGGAAAAACTAAAGAAAACTCTTAATAATCACGAAGCTCATAGTATTGAGTCAAGCAAATGGATCTATATCTTCTGAAAATTATTATATCAAAGTTAAAGAGAGTTTTAAAGAAATCGTAGTAATTGGCGCTTTAAGAGAGTTCCAGAAATTTAAAATTGTGTTGTGGATATGGCACGAAAAGTATGGGTTGGTGGATACCAAATGCGATCCTCCTAGGCGAAAAAATTAAATTATATAACCACTTAATTAATGTAACTACTAAAGTGAACAGATGCCTTTTCCCATTCGTCAGAGTGCAAATATTTAACAGTAATCTTATTGCAATGCAATGCTTTTGATGCAATATTGTTCATCATGCCACCCAAGAACTGCAACGTTAGATCCAAGTGCTTGAATAAAAAATGGTTTAATATTTTTCATACATGTGTTATAAATTCAAAGATATAGAAAGAAAAACAATGCATAATTAGAGTGTTATTTTTATGTAATATGTTTTTTGTGAGTTTAAAAGCCCTTGAGACCAGTGTCATTCGGAATGACGGAATCTGTAGGATTTTATTGCCTTTGAATAATATTCACAGATGAGCGGTGCCTGAAAGTCTGCCTGAAACGGGTCATTTGCAATCCCTATCGTAAATCTATAGAATTGGATTTTATTGTCCTTGAATACTATCCACATGATTCATTCACGATCCCTATCTTAAATCTGTAGAATTGGACGCATAAACTCTCTCAGAAATAAGGTGAACCAGAACTCTGTGTATGTGTGTTTTAGGGTAACATTTGGTGTGTGTTTGAAAGAGAAAGAAGGCAGGGAATGGAGCAATCCACTGTTAATAACCCACTCAAGATATTATATCTTATGAAGATATACTATATAACTAATTATAATATTAAATACTACGTAATCTAGATGTGTAATTGTAAATATTATAAATGAGTACATTAAAGGTAATGGAAAACGAACAGGTTGTTCTTCGTTTTCAAATTTATCTAGACACCACCAACTTACATATTTAACTTTCCATAATATTTTAAGTTTGGTTATTTAAATATTATTGTAGTACCTTATTTTTTTTTTTTTATTTAAATATTTTCACTGCAGATTAATATGCACATAGAATTAATATATGTCTAATTTTTTTAAGAAAAAAACTAATAAAAATAAGTTAGTGGATTTTTAATGTGCATAAATTTCTTTAAATCTTTTAGTAAATACCGTAAAATGAATTTGTAGAAAATAAATATTTCGCTTTTATTCAAATAGAATAAGAACAAATCAACGACATCGCTACAGGAAGTCTGATCATTTAAGTATTAAACCTTACAGGAAATATTTCAATTATCCAAATGCATTTCAGACGGAAATAAAAAAAAAAAAAATATTAAATCATTTTATTCTAAATGAAAAAAAAAAAAAAAAATTTGCAAGTTCTTATTATAATTAAAAATAATTTGGCTCGTATTCTGTTTATTATTTTGTTAAGAGTTTCATTATTTTAATTTTTTCTATTTATTATACATGTCTTTAAATAATATATAAATTAATTTGCAAATTTTGAGTTCATTTACATTTATATACATTCAAAAGCTAAAAGAACATCTTTTAATATATACAGCAATCTAATGTTCTAATATTAATACTAAATATCTTAATGTAAAATATTATAACAGGTAACAATAACATGTAAAAGTTTTTATTTTTATCCATCTATTGGCCCATAAAAATGTATTGATTAATACCTCCCCATTGAAAATTTCTTTAAAATTTGAAAGAGGTTTTTATAAAGAAATACATTTGAAAACCTCAAGGATAAATATGCTACTATTTTATATATATATATATAAAATATAATATAAAAAAATTATATTTTAAATGAAGATTATATTGGCTTAAAACTTAAATTGGTTCCAAATATTAATTTAAATTTTTTTTTTTTTTTAAAATAATTTTGTAGCTTTGATATTGTAAATAAGTAACAAACCTGCATGAGAAAAATATCTCTTTTAAAATAAATGTAAATTTGAAAAAAAAAAAAAAGAAAGAATGTTAAGAAAATAATTGTGTTTTAACAATTTATTTCTTCAATCAATTTAAATTTGTATTTAAAAAATTTATTAAATTCTAAAACTTCTAAATAAAAAAAAAAAATTTTTAAAAAACTCATATCACAAAAAATAAGTACAATTTGTATTAAAATATTTACAAAAACAGACATAAGATTTCAAAATACACTGTCCAACATAAGAAAATGCTACACTATGAAGATTCCGCCGTATAAGCGCACAAATTTCAGGGAATATAGTACGCAACTTGGAGACACGTTTTTATAGATTACTCAAAATGCAAGTTAGTTAGAAGGAAAGTAAACAGCTATGAATAGTCGGTAGCCCTCTACGCTCTGTCATCTGCAGAATCCAAAATTTCGAGAAGTTCTACGACATTTCAGAAGACATTTGGGGATTGTAGATATATGGATGATGACATTGAAGGCACCTCCGGCAATCAAACGACTTTACAAAGGGGTCAAATTCAGCTTACAGAATAGCCAGTTGATCTCAATGTCGTATTGACGCTGAAACTAACGCAAATTCGCCCACAATGCATGGAATTTGGGCTAGATGCATTCAACGACGATGGATGAACAATACGCGAATCGTTGCTTTTTAAATCCAGGACCACCTAGACAATAACAAAATGCAATTAACAATAGATTCGGATGGTGGCGGTAATGGTCCCACAATCAACATAATCTTGACAAACATAGCCAAAGATATTGACAAAAAAAAAAACCGTTGTTTGCTACAGTGTTTGTTTATATATATATAAATATACCTATATATATTATATATATATACGAACAATTGAATTAGCAATTGATGCATAAAATGATTGAAATTTGATCATAATTTTAAACATATCTACGAATTTAACAATTGAATAAACTATAATTTTGAAATAATTACTGAAATAGGAAGTAGAGATCAAAGAAAATTTTTATTAGATTCACGAGACACATGTACTAAATTTTTAATAATTTTCAAGAAATTCAAGTAGCGAATATTCAGAATGTAATAAAAATAATTGTAAAATTGTTTTTAGTTAGTTTCCTTAAATTTCAAAATTTATTGAAGAGTAATTATGCTGTAAAATAATAAAAAAAAAAATCATTGAAATGCCTGAAATTTGTTCTTTCAAATACTGTATACTTTTATTACCGTAAATGCATTATTTACAGTCAGTATTGAGATAGTTCGTAATATTTAGTATAGTACCGATATATCTTTGTGTAATAAGCAAAACCTGGAAAGTGGAAGTCATTTTATAAAACACATTTATTTGTATAGTATCTTTTAATTATTCTTTAACTATATTTTTTTGAATACTGTTTTGTTTATCAACTTATTAAAATAGTTTTGACGTACTTTTTTTTCTTTTGTGGGCATTCTAATGTTCATATTTCATTGCATGTTGTGAAATTCTCTTGGGAGCTAATAAGACGCGACTGAAAAAAATGAGGAATGAGTCCTGAGCAATTTAGTTCTTGTAAAATGTCAAGTCGCCCAAAGAGCTTGAAAAAAAACTAATCTGAAATGATTTTCACACTTAATCATTCGCCTGAAGAAAAATCTTTGCACCAAAAATGTAATAAACGGGATTTTTGGGAAAAAAAAATCACGAAAAGAAAAATATGCGAAAAAGAATTTAAGGATGTGGAAAAAAATTAAATTTTTGCTCCCTTCCTTCATTACTTTGAAAACTTTTTGACTTTTTAGAAAAAAAAAGTCATAAAAAGTGTTATGAAATAATAAAAAAAAAATGTGAACAAATCTATAATATGAAGAACATCTTATCCACTCATAATTTTTGTAATAATTTTTTTTCGGGAAAAAAAAAATAAGGATAAATATTTTTAAATCTAGACTCATTACAGAACGACTTTAAGATGGCTTTTATATAAATAAAAAACAATTAAAATATTTAAACATGCTTTGAAGGGTTTTTAAGATTTTGCTACTCAAAAAAATACTCATATAAAATATATTCACACTATAAGAGAATGCTTCAACTTTTTTATTTGCATACCTTAATCCTCAGTGCTGACTGCATAATTAAATTTACTCAACATAAGTTTAAATAAAGCTTATTGTTTCTTCTAATAAAAGTTTATAGAAAGTTTTCCAAAAAACTAAAATTGTTTTTTTTATATCAATTTATTTATTTTTTCCATTAAATATTTCTTTTAGTCTAGTATTTTTTTCCATACAATAATGGTTAAGACTATTGTTTTGCAAAAGAAGTAAGTGACCCTGAATGGCTTGTTAAGTAACAAAACCTGTAGTCCAATTAACAATGCGAGAAGTATATATTGCATACTTTGCCACGAACACTATTTAAATACCTGATTACTTTTGAACGAGTAATTTTTATTGCCTCTAACAGCGCAGGAAACTTGCATATAAAGCAGAATGTGTCATTCCTGACTGCCACTCCTCATGCTCCAAATGATTATGATACTTTTTCGCCATTGGCACGTTTTGGAATAATTACGTCTTCGGAATACATTTTGGGGAATTTGGAAAAATTTCCAGGATATTGTAGTTTATTGATGAAAATTCAGGTAAGAAAGATGTTTTCAGGCAGAATATTCCAAATTTTCAAAAGGATATCAAAGTTATTGAAGAAGAGTTAGTAATCATTAGTCCATGTATAATTATGGATTGCTCCA
>BPLQ01004752.1:0-14309 GCA_021605075.1 Caerostris darwini
AAACTTTCCACTTGTCAACTACGAAGCTCATATTTCTTATTGGTTAATGATGTAATTTTCATATGTTGCATCAAGAGCTTAGATAAAATTCAATATGTGTTGCTGGAAGTTAGGCTGTTCAATCGCCATCTTATTTACTTACGCACGTTTTAAGTGCAGATGATTCTTTGATGTGAAGCAGTTCATTTCGTTGTACTTCGAATTTTAAAATTTTTACATAATATCAGAATTCTTATAATTTAACTAGAAATCCAAGTATGAAGGAGTTGAAGAATCCCAAAAGAAGCTGATATTAAGGTAAATTCAACAGTCGCAACTTTTTTTTAATTCACAGAAGTTTCGTGAATCAAAACCAATATTGCTTATTCGAAAGGAACACCAGCATAAATACTAAGCCAATTTGCAATTTTTTTTTACGTATTTCGGAGGAATTCTACATCATTTTTTCTCAACGGGCCATGACACTTCACTCATAAGCTTTTGGGAAAAAAAAAACAATTTAAAATGAGGCCTTCCTATTCTTGTTAGAAATTCTTCTTGTCTTTCACAGTTTTAGACATCGTTACCGAACACTTGTTTGTGAAATCTATATTTTTACCCTTTTATTTATATTCATCTTTACAGTTTTTCTCTTCATATTTCCATTGGTATTAACGAATTATCAGTTGTAAAATTGTTTCAATATTTATTCTTCAATGACTCAATTGCCCCATGGTGAGCCAAAGCCGTCTGCCAACTGACAGATTCATGGGATGTTTTCTTTTTACAAGGTAGGGTTGTCAGCCCTGCTCCCAATGCTCTATAGTCATATTAGACCGGGACCTTCGGCTTAAAGTGGATTATAAACCACTACAATAATCTATTTTTTTCCTATTTAATTTAGTATATAGATGATTGTAAAACGAATTACATAATACATTGTGCATACATTAACATTATCGAGACTAAAAAAATAATAATCTAATTATTCAAAGATATAATATATTCTAGAAAGCTTAACTGAATTCTAAAAATAAGAAATTAAATAAAAAGAACATTAGTAACATAAAAAAAATTAAATAAAGTAAAACAATTAGTACGCAATTTTAACATTTGATGGCTGAATGACTTGTAAGGTGAAAAAGAATGAGTAGTGAATCAATTCGCAAGCAAATGTTTTTGTAAAAAGACCTTTGTTTTGAAGAACTATTTTAATAATCTTTGTTTTGAACACTACTATAAATAAGCAATTTTTTAAAACTATTTTATGGTAAAGTAAACATCACGGTCTCTCAGAAAATGTGAATAAATTACCATATACACTATGTCGAAGAAAGTGACGGGACACGACACTATAACGGCATAAACTCATATTTATTTAAATTAATAGGAGGCAGGGCCTCCTTTGGCTGCGATCACAGCTGCAAACCTTCTGGGCATGCTTTCCATTAAATTAGCCATAGTGGCAAGAAGAATTTCCTTCCAAATGCTTAACAGGAAGTTCCATAGTTTAGGCTTGCTTTTGGGGAGTGGGGTGCAGGCCCTCAACCGACGGTCCAATTCGTCCCAGAGATGTTCAATCGGGTTAAGGTCAGGGCTCTGCGGCGGCCACTCCATGCGTTTAACGTTGTTGTTCACAAACCAATCAAGAGTCCTCCTTGCAACATGGCATGTTGCGTTGTTGTCTTGATACCAGCAATCATCCATACCGTACGTTGCCCACAAGGTAGGAAGGACATGATTGTCGAGAATATCACAGTATCTATCGGCATTCATCGCACCATCAACCTTCACCAGTGGCCCAGGCCCATACCATCAATCCTCCTTCACCAAACTTTACAGTTGGGACGACACACTCGGGCAAAAGGCGTTCTCCTGGTAAACACCATACTCAAACACGTCCATCGGAACGGAAAAGGGTAAATCTCTCCAAAGGACGCGTTTCCAGTCATCCAGAGTCCAAGTACGGAGGTCTTTGGCCCATCGAAGGCGCGCTTTCTTGTTGGTTTTCGTAATCAAAGGCTTATGGGCCGCCGAACGTCCAGTGTAACCTAACTTATGGGCCTCGATACGAAGAGTCTTGGTCGAAACGGCAACACCTGTGGCTTGTCTAAGCTCATTAGCAATGTTATCCATGGACGTTTGACGGTTACTTCGAATCTTCCTGCCGAGCACCCGCTTGTCCCTTCTGGTGAGAACTGTAGGTCGTCCACTTCGGGGTTTGTTCTGACAGTGTCCCTCAGTCTTGTAACGACACACAACACGTGCTACAGTTGATTTCGAGCAGTTACGGAGATGGGATATCTCCCTAATTGACATCTTGGCAAGATGCATCCAACCAACACACCTTTCTCGAACTCAGCAAATCTTCCCGTGGCGGCATCTTGACAAAAAAAACTCTAGTCGACTCCACAGAGTATTTATAGAATATGGCTGAGACGTGATACCTATTATTGCGCATGTGTTAGCTGTATTGTCGACTTTTCTACTTTTCGAGGGGTATCCCGTCACTTTCTTCCAGATAGTGTAGTTTACAAGTAGTTAATGTGAAATAAAATAAATGAAATATATTTTTTAAGTGCTTTGTTGAAATTAAAAAAACTTACATCTGACAATATATATTTTGCAGGAAAGAAATTATTGAATTCTAATAATGTGAAATGAAATAAATTAAATAGTATTTGCAATAGATTTTTTCCTCGAGTATTAAGAGTTTGAAACTTAATTGAATTTAGAAATAATGTTAGCATATTGGACAAAGAAATATAAAACATGCATTTGTAGAATCTATTCAATTCAATACAATAATAAAATACAAAAGTTTTCAATAGAAAAGATGGCATGAATAATATGTGTAAGAACTTTCAATTATTCTAGAAAGAATAGCATTGAAATATTTTTTTTTGTTTCTTATAATTCTTGGAACAGAAATCAGATAGCTGATACAGAATTAGCATTTAAGGTAATGAACATCTTACAGATGATTTATTCTATGAATAAAATTTTCGATTAAGTAAATAGGTATTATTATTTTTTCTTAAAAAAAATGAAATTTATACAGAGAAAAAAAATCATGTAAGATTTGTTCTTTAGCATTTTTCATTCATTTTAATATTGACAAAATATTTCAATGACTTACATTATTTTAGGTACACTGGGGAATTGTTTGAAATGAATAAAGTGTAATATAATTTATGAATAAGTGGATAGTCCAAAAAAAAATTCAATAGAGGTTTATTGAAGCAATATTATTCTTTAATGTCATTTTAAAATAAATTGAAAACTGCCTTCAAGATGAAAATTTATACTGTATGATTCCATTTAAAAAAATAATATTAATTCAATATTTATAAAATCCTTTTACAATCTCTTTTTTCTCAGAAAATAATTTATGAGTAACCGAAATTTTAATTCATTTGACTACAATCCCTTCTATTGTAATTCAAACATTGTTATACATTGTAAGACATTCATTAAGTTGTGCCGCATTCACGAATAATTTGTCAACAATGAAATGGTTAAATTGTTATGTAGGAAAGGGGGAATTTGGGATTTAGTTAGAGATAAATTAATTGACACACAAATTAAAATAATGTTATGAGAGACTTCTATGTTGAGAAGAGAGAGCAACAGTATATATTTATATTTGAACTAAAATTAATCAGTCTTTGAAATATTTTACCTTGTTTTCTATTATTCATTATTAGATTGAATATGGTAGTAAATTAAATAACAATGTTTAGTAAAAATTTTAAAAAAAAAATCTGCAGAATGTTTAAACTATCATATGTAAACATGTTGTTTCTATTGTGTAGTGATGAGTTCAAAAAAAAATGTGGTTATATGCACTCTCGTAATGCAACAAACTGTTAAATCTATTAAAAATACACTTATAGTGAGTGACTTGTTATAATGAACACGGTTTTTAGTAAATATATAGGTTTGCAAAGATTTTTCTAATTACACGGAATTCACAGAGTTACAGAGTTTCTTAAATTAATAATGCATATTATACACAAAGTTTCAATATAAGTACATAGACTGCACAGAGTAGAGTAAACAGAGTTTCTTAAATTATTAGGCAAATGTATAAACTAAATTCAATAGCCACAGGATTATGACAACACCACATACAATAACCACAGATAATCCATGAAACATCAGTTAATCAGTACAAGAATATCAATTTCATAGGAAATTTAAAAATACCATCAAGAATTAGGAAAAAAAATCACAATATGCTATTCACTACGCTTGTACTGCAACTTTCAATCAGTATTTTATAGCATTCAACTGCCAACTCATCTCACATATACAGCTGTATTTTATTTCAATATTTTTTTTCGACATCCATTTGAAAAAAAAAATCATTATAATGAATTTGCCAAATATTTTGGACATTTTTGCATTATTCCCATTATTTCATAAGTGTTGGTAAAACAAACTTTGGTTCACGGGCTGCATAGTTCTATTTAATTTTATGCCGTCACATTTTTGCTGACTTAACGGACTACATACTAAGACAACATCATGTTAACACGTGTATAGTAATTAATTTTTTACATTAATTTTATTTAGAAATTTCTATTTTCCATTAAAGCTATTTGTTGCATTTTAATAAAATGTGTAGCAGAAGTGGAAGCATTCGAGTTATTTATACAATGGCTATTTTAAGTTGCTTCCTGCATCTTTCTTATAATTCCTTGAAACAAGTAATATAAAAAAAAAAAATTTTAAGTCAATTCCTACTTTTTTTTTACTATATTGCAGAAAGTCCTTTATAAATAATTTTCATTCATTTTTTTAAGTTTATATGGCGACATCTATTGGTAGATACATGCAACATAAATAAAAAAAACTAAAATTAATTCGTTAAATTTAATTACTGAATTAATATTTGAAAAAAGTGTATTAACATCCAGTGTCATCCACTACAAGTTCAAAAAAAATGTATTTGAACTTGAGTGGATGAATAACAAGTATTTTATGAACGATTGAAAATTTGAACAAGATATATATAGGTAGAGTGTGAGCTAATAGAAGGAATTGAAAAAAAAAAAGTCTTAAATTGAGTTTTACAAAAATGATGTAACTGGGATACCAAGAATGATCCCTTTGTTATTAAGAGTAAAACATGTGGAAAGACACTTAAGAAAAAAAAATATTTTATCGTCATGGTGATGGACAATAGGAACATTAATGTCCCTACTCTAACCATCATAGTCATTAATTTAGGGTAGCCATCGTAGCAATTTATTTTTATAGCCGTTAATTTGTCATATTTAGCCTCATACTTTGTTAGAATTGTTACCTCAATAGATATTTTTTTCTGTAAATATTAGTACTGAAAGCGAGCACGTAGAAAAAGTAACAAAGACGTGATTGGTGTATTCGCACCCTGTTAATACCATTGTAATTTTTGGAATCAGTGTAGCCATAGCAGATTTGAAATGAAGTGGTTATTACAAAACTTTTCCAATTTTTAAAATTTAAGCAATTTTTATTTTAAAATAAATTCCAAATTATAAAGAAAGACAAATTTTACAGCATAGAAAGACAAACAATGGCTTTATGTACATTAATTAAATTTCCATTGTAAATATAAGAAAACAATTTTAAGACTATAATATGGTTCTTTTATGCGCATGAAAATCATGTTTTTGAACAATTCAAACAAATTTTTATCTAACCATTGAAAAAGAGACAATAATGGATTTAATTAGTTTAAGTAATTGATAATGAACCAAAAACATCGGCAGCTCGTTTTTATTTTCTTGTGTGTGCATAGACACCCAGTTTCCTTTCAAAAAGAGAATTTATTAACTTCTATCTATAATAAATAATTGAACTATCTATAACAAGTCAGTGAAAAATACAATTTGCAAACAAAGCATAGATCAATTGCTAATTAAATTGCAAAGATAAATACAGCAAGTTCGCTGCATTGAATAATGTTTAACCAACTGACCTAAACACACGTCTAGCACGACAGACATTAATAGCACTGTCTTTTGTTATTTCGGGCAAAACTAATAACACTCTGTTGCACTTCAGTAGTTTCAAAAATGTTCGTATAGTTTTAAAAATATTCCGGTAATTTTAAGAAAGACTGACGAGCCAACATCGCCAAGCCTGTCGCCAGTTTGGCAATATTTTCATTCTTTCAGTAGTTTTTGCACTTCAATAGTTTTTAAAACGTTCTTGTTGTTCTTACAATATTCTGGTAATTTTAAGAAAGATTGATGAGCCAGCATCACCAAGACTGTCGCCAGTTTAGCAATGTTTTCATTCTTTCAGTAGTTTTTGCCCTTCAGTAGTTTTTCAGTACTTTTAAAAATGTTCTTATAATTTTTAGAATATTCCGGTAATTTTAAGAAAAACTGATGAGCCAACATCGCCAAGCTGATCGCCAGTTTGGCAATACTTCAATTCTTTCATCTTTTATAATATGACATTTTATGTTTTAAATACGAAAAATTAAATAATTTAAAAACGAATCAATATTAAACTATCAATTAAATAAAAATATATAATTGTTTGCTCTCTTATAACAGAGTATTATGACAATATATTTATATACTGTAAAATAAAATAAACTAATTCAGCTTTAAGATTATAATTTATTTGTCATTTAAATATACCTCATTTGCATATTAGAATTCATAAAATGATTTTCATTAATTGGTGTTTTATAATCTTTTCTTTTCAGGTGCGATCTCAACGGAATGAATGTAACTGATGTTTAATTGGAATTATTGATATATACCATATGAAAACAGAACATACCAAAAAGTCTTTTAGTGCTTTACTAGTAGAATTAAACAGCTTCAATCGTTATTTTAACAAATATTTCACTTAAAGCTATTATGATTAGTTTTTGGATGTCTGTTATAACTATAATTAAAATTTAAAGGAAATTCAGACAGATCTTGTAACATATTTATACGCAAACGAAGGTAAATTTTTAATTATTCACCCAGAAAGTGATACATATTTATGGTTTTAATATTTATCATAAATTGAATATAAATACTTTTTTAATTCTATAAACATTTATATATTTGAAAATCAGCATTACAATTTATATATCTAATTTATATAAATATTATATATTTAGATGCGTAAAGCTTTAAAATTTGTATCAATAATCGAATATTTTTTGTTATTAATGTGTAAGCATCATTTTTAACTGAAATATTCAACTTTAAGTTTTATTGAAAAAGTGTAAAAATAATTTCGCAACATTGATTTAAATGTGGTATAATATTGTCGGTAAATATTATATGTAAAAATAAATAGTTTTTAAGTTATCAGGTTAAGTGATTTTTATAATATTATGAGGATAATATGGCACAATTCTATTTTGTTACCTAAAATTTTAATTCTTTGATGTGTTTTTAAGAAAAATGGCATGTTGCAAAATTGTCGTAACATTTCATAAACAAAGTTATCCTAAATAAAATGGTACTGCATCAATTCAAAATCTAAACTATTTTGCAATTCATAAATTTAAAAATTATCAATTATGTTTAAAGAAATTCAAACTTTCATTCATGAATAGAATAATAAAAATAAAATTCATTTCATTCATTCAATTAAGATAATCAAAAGTAAAAATTAAATACTACATTTTAGGGGAAAACCTACAGAAATTTACATTTAAAGCAATCAAATTAATGTTATTTTCAAATAAATATTTTTTTTTAGATAAATTTAGAAATTTTAATCTATAACATAGTATAGTTTCCAATTTTCATGTAATATATATTAAAACATAGATACATTTATAGTTTCATGTAGTAAATCCCCTCATTCAATATGTATACGTAATGAAAATTTTAACTGCCTTTATTAAACTGCAATGATCATTAGCTAGATATATGCACATATGTAAGTTGTGGCAGTCACTTTAAAACCATACATTGTTATATCGAGCTTGTCCTTTGTGTTATAATGTTTTCATGGACATTCTCCGATATCGCTTTGTATTTCAAAGTTAAAGTTCACTTTATCAATAAATTAGGACATACCAAATATAATATAAAATTGGTTTTAAATAATTTATCAAACTTTATAATGAATATATTTTAAAAGAAAATTCCTCTTTCATTTTTTTTTCTATTTGTTTTAAAATAAATTATTACAAAAAATTTATATTTTAAAATAAAATATATAACTAACTTTTTAATAAAATAAAAACGCAATTTTTTTTTATTTATTTAAAATAATATTTTTAAGAAAATGTCATTGATTAATATTCGAAGTGATAAATATAACTGAAATGTAAAATTCGATTTCTCACGATTTAAAGTCATTTGAGAATAAAATATAAACAGAGATTTATAATACAAATGATATTTAGTAAAAGTTTCGAAACATAAAAAACAATAAAACAAACAATAAACAAAACAACAAAAAATATAATAAAAATATAAAGACAATTTTCTTTTTCTTGTGCACATGCTGAAATCGCATGCAATTTCTACTTCTTTAATTTGTCAATCAAATTCCAAGAAAAATTTTTACGCCATTAATTTTAAATCACCCAAAGTAACAAATTCTCTATTAAATTGTTGGCCTAATTTTTTTTCCGGGTACAGTTGCTCTAAAAATTTAATATATGTCAAAGTTCTTGGAAAAGATTAAAGATAATAATTCATTATTTATAATTTTCACTGTTATTAACTAGTTATTAAAGTATTGTACACCATAATTAATTAATTATAAAGAATAAACAGTGTATAAAATCAAGATTCTTGTTCAAAAGTATGTAGGGAATTATTAGTACACATTAAAATATTTTTTAAAAAAAATGTCTTTGAGTATGGCTATCATTTAAAATACATGCTAAAAAAGATTAATTTTCCTAAAATTCAGCTTAATACATGAAATAAACGGAAAAAATTTCTATCTAAATTAAGTATAAACTGTTAAAATTCTAATACTTTATTGGGAAAGTTAAAATTATATAAATATGAAACTTTGCTTCGAAAATTATGAATCCTATGTCTCATTAATTTTATTTACATATGAAAAATCTTTCAAACAAGATGTTTTAACCAATATTACATACTAACTATAGTATTAACTACATTCGAATTAACTTAAAAGTGAAACAAATAATAATTTTCAATTAACTAAGTTTTTTGTAGGACAGAAATTTAAGAACTTTAACTGAGAAATGCTTTAATATTACATTTAATGCTTTTTTTAAATACATTTTGAAAAGTGTGCGCATTTCTATTAAAACTAAGGTTTGTTACAAATATTAGAATTCTTTAATATGTATGAATTAAAATATTTCCATAAATAGTTTTCAAAATGCATATACATTCTTTAATTGGATGGATACCGATTCTACAATTTAATCAATCTGTACATAAATTCGTGAAAGAATTTCAGAATTCTGATCGAAATCTAGAATCTTCCTTTGCTACAGGTTCCAGTAAAGTTTTCTGAATTTGGAATTCAAAATTCGAGTCTTTGATTCTTTGTGCAATTATACAAATGTAATTAAAAATTTATTTCAATTCAAATGTTGAAATAAATATAATTTGGGTAAATAAATGTTACGAAATATCCTAAGTCAAACCAAAAACTAACGATGTATTTTGAAATGCATTGGACATCCTTTACATGATGTAACACGATTTATCAAAGCAAACTGTTATTCAATTTAGACTTTTGAGTTGGAATTAATATCCCTCTTATGACCTTGGATTTATAATCCTCACATCCCATTTAAATAAATACATGTATATATGTGTGTTCCTTGGCGTTTATGTAATATTAAATAAATGTTAATTCATTATGTAAGTGGTTTGTATAATATTAGATAAACATAATTTTAGATTAGAAATTTTGATGTTACCTCATTGTAATTTTGATTCATTGCATCATAAATAAATTCTTTGAAACCCAAATTTGTGTATTTATTTAATGGTCTTTTCAGAATTATCAACAAAAAAAATTTTTTTTTCAAAATATATTGGTAACTATTTATAGCTCTAGCTATTTTTTGTCTTTTTAAAACCAATTACATTAAAAACAAGTAATATAAAAATAATCTTTTTAAAGTCAATTCCTACTTTTTTTTTCATTATATTGCAAAAAGTCCTTTATAAATAATTTTCATTCATTTTTTTAAGTTTATCTGCTTCCATCTGTTAA
Source organism: Caerostris darwini (assembly GCA_021605075.1). Taxonomy (NCBI): domain Eukaryota; kingdom Metazoa; phylum Arthropoda; class Arachnida; order Araneae; family Araneidae; genus Caerostris; species Caerostris darwini. Next base: position 10,150 of record BPLQ01004752.1, read on the forward strand.
AAGATACATGCAAGTTAAATGTAAAAAAAAAAATTAATTCATTAATTAAATTTAATTAATGAATTGATATTTGAAAAAACTGTATTAACATCAAGTGTCATCCACTACAAGCTCAAAAAAATGTATTTGAACTTGAGTGGATGAATAAAAAGTAATTTATTAATGATTGAAAATTTGAAGAAGATATATATAGGGAGAGTGTGAACTAATAGAAGGAATTGAAAAAATAAGTACAACTAGCAAATTATTTGCTCATTTTGCTTAAAAATATTTGTTGATACGTTTACAAAATTTTAATTTTTGTATCTATAAAGCCATTGTTTTATTATTAACCAGAATAACATTAAATAATATCAAGTAATAAATCAAAGAATAAATGTAGTTTCTGTAATATTACATAATTTCCATAAATCACCAGTATGCTCACTAAAAGTCAAATATTATAATTTTTAAATCAGTTTAAAACAAATTTTAAAAAAATTAAATATTTTTAAAAAGTAATAAAAAATATAATATTTGTAAAAAATTGATAAAAAAATAAATATTTTTTAAAAAGAAATGTTTTTAAAAGTAATAAAAATATAATAGTTTTAAAAAGTAATAAAATATGAAATATTTTAAAAAACAATAACAAATGGAATTTTTAAAAAGTAATAAAAATATAATAGTTTTAAAAAGTAATAAAATATGAAATATTTTTAAAAAACAATAACAAATGAAATTTTTAAAAAGTAATAAAAAATGAAATTTTTAAAAAGTAATAAAAATATAATAGTTTTAAAAAGTAATAAAATATGAAATATTTTTAAAAAACAATAAAAAATGAAATTTTTAAAAAGTAATAAAATATGAAATATTTTAAAAAAGTAATACAAATTCTTATAGTATTTTTTAGCTAGCTAGTTAACTGGCATATTTTTTTTGGACCATAAATTTAAAATAATTTTTAGTGTTTATCATCATTCTTTCATTTCATTTTTTTAATTTTCTTTTCATAATTTTTATTGTAATTCCTCAATTCTTTCATTTTGAAATAAAATAACATATAGTAGTCAGTTTTTACTCTGCTTTGCGTACCAGGTTAAATTTTATAGAAACTTTTTTCTAAATTTTGCTTTTATCTTATCACGCATGAACTAAATATAGAATAGAAAAGTTGAAAACGTGAGAAGACAGTTATTTTAAAAATAAAGTGTTGATTTCTGAAAGAAATTCTCACAGATTATGATAGAAAATAATAAAAATAGAGGGTAAACATGCTAGGAAACGTAGTTCGATAGGATATATCTCTTGATTGTTTTTAAGATTTTTATTTATTTTTCTATTTTAGTGTCTAACCGACGGTGAGAGAAACAGGATTAATTCTACATATTTTTAAAGATTCTATTTTCCATTTATTCTCCGGTAATGTTTGTAACAATTAATTAAATATTTATACGAGTATTTTGCTTTAAGGTAAAAAATAAGAACTTTTTGTTGATGCTAAAAACTAAAACAGAATTTTAATAAATAAAATGTTCAAATATAAGTACTAATAAAATTCGTTAGTTTAATTATTTATTAGCGTATTATGAATAATAATTTAGATACTTTCAATATATTCATAATTTGGATTTGCCAATAATTAGATATGTAGGAAATTGTTAACTAGTTTTAAATATAAAAAAAACCCCACTAAATAATAATAATAATGACTTTTTCCAACTAATTAATTAAGAATATCTTTTGCTGTGACGATGAATACTTCTATAAATAACGAAATTAGATTAAATTCATATGAAATATTTTAATTCTCCTATTTGTAAAAAGTGACTAGCTCTTTGGTGCTCGATGCCACAAGTTTCGGATTCGAAATCCGGCAGGGCCATGAATATTTGTAGTGGTTCTGAATCCACTTAACACATTAGGTCCCGGTTTAATATGACTACTAATACTACTATTACATCGCACCACATCACTGTGCTTGAAACTGAGTTTCCCCTTTACAGTTTGGTAATGATGTGGTTGAGAGAAGTCTGACTGGCTCCGTGACGCTTTTACAATCATGAATCTAGGGCTCAAAGTGGATTCCGAACTACTACAAACTACTATCCATGGTATCACCAGGACTAACTTTTGAACCCGAAAGTGTGGCACCGAGCGCCAGAGCTCTGGCCATTCGGCCATCACCATCCCAAGGTCTAATATGACTGTAGAGCGTTGGGTATAGGGCTGACAAACCTACCCCGTAAAAAGAAAAAAAAATCTACTGTCTAGGAATCTGCCAGCAGGCAGCAGACCTAGTCCTTCCATGGAGCTGTTGCGCCAATGATGATGATGATATTTGTAAAAAAAATAACTATGAGAAACTATTGTAAAAACCATGGAAAAATGTATTTGTTAAAATAATAGAAAAATTAAAACAAACGACTAAAATATCATTGATTTACCATATTTTCCTTACTAATCAGATTTTATCTTTAGAAGCTGCTTACTTTAGTAATTATAGAAAGATAATAATTTCTAGAAAACTCTTTTCGGTAAGTAAGATCAAATCTACCAGCAATATTCATTACTCAAATAAATTTACCTTATTCTTGAAAATTCGGAAAAAATTGAAACTCAACAACATGAATGATAATTAAAAACATAAATTTAAGAGATATAGCCACAAGGGAAACAAACTTCTGTAAAACTCCTACAAATAATAACAATACGGTGTGCTTGTGACAGCTTCTTTAAAATGTAATTATATCTTTGTTTTTAATAATTTTCACTTATATGTTTGCACAACATGCTTTGCTTTACCCATGGGTAAAGGCATCCATTTTGAGAAGATGAGAAATAGAACAATTGATTAATCAATTTTACATCAAAAATTTTTAAAGAGTAAAATAACTAATGTAACCGACACTGAAATTAACTGAAAATGGAATGTTTATTCGAACTTGGATAAGAAAATTCAATAAACAAATTAGACACAACTTTCGTGAAAACTTTATTCAAGAGAGAAAAAAAAGAGACAATATTATATGTTCCATCTGTAATTTTCTTTTTAATCTAACCGAACGAAACAATCTGAAGACTCCGTACAATTTCTTTTTAATTATTAAAAGATAATTAAAGGCTTTTAAATAATATCCCCCTTCATTTCCACAGCCTGAAGGAAGCAAGGGAAAGCAAAGGAACATAACGTAAGCAAAGGAACTTGCCGTAAGCAAAGGAACATATTGAGTACTTATTATTCATGCATTTAACAATCCATTTTGTTTCCACTGAGTTAGCAGTTAGCCGAGGATTGAAGTCTCCAATTTTAAGCACTAATGGCTCCTGAATGGCATTTACAGCTAGTTAATGCGCAAAAGCGCTCAAATATTGAATTATGTAAACATTGCTCTTTTGCATGGAAGGCTTGAGTAATGCATTTCGAATTTCTAAATCCCTTCAGGGGTTCACTCAACAGAAGATTTAAATTTTTAGAATTTCAGCCAATTAGCCAGCGCCTAAATGACAGTTATGAAATATGCAATGAATTAGCTCTCCTTTCGCATTTTGAAGGATTGTCAGGATTATTTAAAAGATGCCTCAATTTTGATTCTGTAGTACTTAATTCCATCCATTTGCCACAATGGATTTCTCGCGAGTAAGTTAACTTGTTACCGGTTTAATTTCGGCTGAAGTGATGCGATATACGTTAGAAGTTGGATTAGCATCAGAGGCGATCTCAAATAATTATAGTATGTTGTCTTGATAAATTTCTAAAAGTCCTTCCGGCTTATGTAATTTCATGTATGAAAATGTTTATACGACTTTAATTAGCAACATGCTTTGTGATGCATTGTTTTTATTTAGCTTTTCAATATTTTGGTTCACGAAAATAAAGTTATATTTTTGTGCAGTATTTTTAATTCAGTATAATAAATAACATCCTTTCTATTATCAGTCACTTTGAAATGACACCATCCTCCACTAGGGCGATAGATAATTCAGTAATATACGTGATGTACCTCAAGGCCCTACAATAAAGTATTCTAGTGTACTAACCTTCACTTTTTAAATCGCGTCACCCTAAGATAATTAAAAGATGCTTATGTATGTAGGACAAAACTTTTAATTATTTTCGTCTTAAGGCAGAAAGAATTAAAATAACACATGATAAGTTTATGAAATATTAAAAAAAT